>CAIGRO010021003.1:0-12188 GCA_903798355.1 Fraxinus baroniana
TCGGAATACAAAGTTATGATAAAAACACTGAAAGAAGGTGCAGCTGCCTGTTTAAAACAAGAAATTCCGTTACATAATCCGTTAAAACAACAAATTCCGTTAGTTTTTCCGTTAAAAACAAGAAATTCCGTTACATAGCCACTTTTAATATATAGAAGATATGCATTCTCTATTATTAATTATCAATTAATTAACATTAACATTCACATTCACATTCATTTAATTAATATTAATTTTTATTAATTCTAATTATAAGTTAATCAGAATTTCACATTCAAAAATGCATTTCACTATTCAAATTTCACGTCCATACATGCTAATTAATATTTAGTTTTACTTAATTGAATATTAAATAGCATTCTTTTACAACACTTATAAAACATTATGTAATAAGTTCAATATTTATTAATTTTTAAAAAAGGTCTTTAAAAGTGTCGACATTACTCCAAAGACTTTCAAGAAGTCTTGATTCAAAACTTAGGACCTTTATGAATTTTCAAAAAGTCTATAAAAATCTACACGCCCTAAAATTTTACGGAATTTTGAAAAAAATTATATTGAATACATCAAGTTTTTGTTGGTGTGTTTTATGTGGACAAAAGAGAGGGTCAAGGAGATTTTTTAGCCAAACACTGATTTATCATCATTTATTGTAGGATAATTGATGCACAACCCTCTTGACCTTTACATCTATTGTGAAATACCTAGTAAAAGGTTGAATCCCAATCTTGAAAGCTTCCGCCCGCCCCACCCCGCCTCGCCTCACCCCATCCCACCCCACCTCGCCTCATCCCATCCCGTCCCGTCCTTAAAGCATCGTGAATGAGCTAAATTGTTGGATGTGCCTCAGTAAGTTAGGGTACAAGAGTTGTCATACTGGTGCCCACAAAATGTCCAATTCCAAATCTTATTAGATGTAGGAATCGAACTCTCACACTGCGACTGCCATCTCAACTGAGACTACCTCACTCATGTCCCTTACACCACTGAACGATGCCCGAGGGCATGAAATACCGGGTATCCTTTTATTTTGGTGGAGATCCAAACCTTGTGAAGTATCCATTATTATTCAAGTTCGTTAGTTCACGCGCCATATGCACTAAGGCCATCTCTAACGTTTCATCAAAATTTGAGATAAGTTTTGCACCATTTTACACCAAACTAAAAATGATCTCCAATCAATTATACTAAAACATACACCAAATGAACACTATTTAGTCATTTTCTTCATTTTTTCGATTCTTAACACTCTATTTATTTGGAAAATAATTTCTTTATTTATTTTACAACCACACAAATTACTAAATAAATAATTACGTTAAATTAACGAAAATATTGAATTATTGTTGATTACTAAATTATTCACTTATTTTATGTATTACGTTAAATTGATGAAAATAATTGATTATATTATTATAATTTACGTTAAATTAACGAAAATAATTACTAAAATTTTATTCCTTAATTATTATTGGTTATATTATTAAAATTTATAATAAATGCACATAATAATAATAATAATAATATTATTATTATTATTATTATTATTATTATTATTAAAATTTACTTTGCACCATTTTGTGCAAAATAGAGCACACTATGGTGCTATAATGGAGGCAAAATGTTGTTTTGAGATCTCCATTGGAGATGCCTTGAAGAAGGCTAAAATTGAAAAGGGAAAATCGCAGTTGTGATCCCAAATTCGTCAATTTGTTATCAATAACTTTTTATTTGTATCACCCATAGTTTCATTACAGCAAAAGGACAAATGGACGAACTTCGTCCATTCTATCGTTAATTGACCAATAAAATTGGTTTTAACCAATTTACATTTTCTCCAATTTCACCAAACCCCCAACCCCAACCCAGAAAATCCCCTCACATTAAAAACAAATCATTAAAAATAAGTAAGCTAAAGATCCACTAGCATACTGCAAGCAATACATTATTTTCAAACAGTCAATACTAGATTTCACGGGAACACAGACTAGCAAGAACACAATATTTATATGACTTATGTATAGCCTTCTTCAACATCACGCCTAACAAAAAAGTTTTTTTATTTTTATTTTTATTTTTTATGTTATTCAGAAAAACACAAAAATGCTTGTCAATAATTCAAAATTTTGCACATTTCATGTAAAAAACTCCACAAAATCTAATCAAGTTTTGAGAGAAAATCACATTTCTGCATTCGAATTGAAACTCAAAAACTAAAAGAGGGAAAAATCTGGGATTGGGGTTGGGTCGGGGTGAGGGTGAGGGTGAGGGTGAGGGTGGGGAAGGGATGGAATGTGCAATTTTTTTTTATTGGTCATTTAACCCATTTAAAATTGGTCAAAAATAAATTGTCTGGTCACTTCGTGCTGGAATGGACGAAATCCATCCATTTGTCATTTTGCATTAACAAAATTAAATGTTTGGAACTATGAGAGACACAAATAAAAAGTTAAGAGTATAATCTGCAATAACTAAAAAAGTTTGGGATCACAACTGTAATTTTTTCATATTCATTTAAAAAAAAATAAAAAAATTGACCCTCTTTACTGTCTATATTTAACACCTAAACTAACGAAAATGAATGATGGAAGATATTTCACAAAGTTTGGGTCATATTTGAAATTTTCAACCAATGTAAAAATATAAAGGAGTATTCAACGATAGAGATATTTTCAAACTTGTTTGTTTACAATTTTTACTTGTTTTACTTTTGACGTGTTATTATGTTCCTTTGCTAATCAAGTAATAGCAACTCAGTTTGTGACCAAAAACTGAATTATTATTTGTTCCTGTTTGATGCACATTAAAATGAAAAGAATGCATTTTTTTGGTAATGTGATGGTGAATATGTGGTTGAAAAATAAAGAAAAGTTATTGATGTGATGAAAAATATTATTTTATTGAAGAATGTGTGGTTGAAAATGTGTAGAAGAATGAAAATGAAAATTATAATGTGGCTCAAACAGGGTTTATTTACTATTACACCTCATCCAACAAGATTCCAATAATCGATCTCATAGACCACGTAATAAGTGAACTCATACTTGCACTCTCCATCACTATCATACTTGACCTATCCGAGATCCATGATAGTCGAAGTGAGGCACCCTATCGAACTGCCATGTAGAGATCAAATTCTTCATGGTCGAAACGAGGCGATACGACCTTCTACGACACTAATTCGAAGTAAAAAAGCTTCAAGCACATGAGGGCATCATATTCCTTTACCTCCCTTAGATCATTCGTACAAGATCTTTCGTGATTGATTGATGCGACATTTTTGAATCAAGGGTCCTATTAGTCAACTTATCAGTCTACTTCTCAGATGTTAGACCTAGGTCATATATTGATAAGGCATCTCAATCTTTAAATAAAGCCACATATTTCTTCATTCAATGGTAATCATTTCGCTTCTTTCACTATAAAAGATAGACTTGGTGCTATTTGAAGGTATTGTAATTTTACCCTCTCCATAATAATATTGCTCTATTAATGTCATGCGTTTTATACAACGTAAATTATATCTCAAGTGTACGATGTCAAATTTTGTAATATATGAATGATGTTAGATTGTCGAACACACATGGATTGTAATTCAATTATATACTAAGTATTATAATTGTGTAGCCTCTATTTTATTTAAATGAATGAATTTTTAAATCAATGTTTTATCTAAACTAGGGATAATTGTGATGAATTTAATGGATAAATGCAAGTAATACGAATAAATCAATATAGGCGAGCCCATGATATGATTTCATATAACTGTCAAATATGATTTTAAAAAACCCAATTATCTCTAATCAATTTTCATGTTTATAAACAAGAACCATAATGTAATTCTACCACCTCTCTCGAGTACCGAGTAAAAATTGATCATAGAAATTATTTCTTCTCTATTTTGAATTAAAATCAAGATTTATCAAGATCGCGGTTCTTAGATGGAAAAATTCATAGATTCTACACTTTATCTCGAAACTCATAGAATATAGGTTGTGTTATTGTTGTAATCTCTCCTAAATTTCATTCTCTTGACTGTAAAAATTGACTAGCAACTAATTATTCAATTATTGACCAATTAATTGAAAGTATTAAATCAATAACATAAATAAACGGAAAGGAAAACTTCATAAAAATAACTAAAATAAAATAAAATCATATCCTCAAGTTTTGGTTGATCAAACCCTAGAAAAATTATTTAGCTCATGATATGATATATGAAATATATACAATTCATAAAGAATAACGTGAAGAGAAGAAAGACAAAACTATTTTTGGATGGTTAAATCAATCTTCTTCCCCAGTTGCCTTTGCTTTCTTTAATCTTGCCCCCTCAATTCTTGCTCTTGACTTGATGAATTGTCATTGAAAAGAGATTTTTTAGGGTTGTATTTATATCATCATGAAGAATTGGAAGAGTTAGGACTTGATTGAGATTTAAAAAAAGACCAAAATATTCAAAACCCTTTTTCTCGTCGATGGCACCCCGGTGCCACAAGCGTGGAGCTGCGACACCGCAATAATGTTGATATTCACTACTAAATTGGCTCTGCGGCACCAACTTTCTAGTAAAAAATTTAGCATTTCGCATCTTTTAGTATTTTTATCATAATCTTTTCTCCCAGCATCCTATAGAAGTGATTCAAAATGTATTGGAAAGATAACTCGATGAATTGTTGTTGAAAATTGATTTTTAGGGTTGTATTTATATCATCATGAAGTATTGGAAGAGTTAGGGTTGGATTGAGATTTAAAAAGAGACCAAAATATTCAAAACCCTTTTTCTCGTCTGACGGCGCCCCGGCGCCACAAGCGGGGCGCTACGGCACCGCAATAATGTTGATATTCTCCACTAAGGTGGCTCTGCGTCGCCAACTTTGGGGTAAAAAAATTCAGCATTTCGCATCTTTCAGTATTTTTATCATAATCTTTTCTCCCAACATTCTATTGAAGTGATTCAAAGTGTATTGGAAGATAACTCGATGAATTGTCATTGAAAAATGATTTTTAGGGTTGTATTTATATCATCATGAAGCATTGGAAGAGTTAGGATATGATTGAGATTTAAAAAGAGATCAAAATATTCAAAACCCTTTTTCTCGTCCGACAGCGCCCTGATGCCACAAGCGTGGCGCTGCGGCACCGCAATAATGTTGATATTCGCCACTGAAGTGGCTCCGCAACGCCAACTTTCATGTAAAAAAATTCAACATTTCGCATCTCTCATTATTTTTATCAATCTCCAACTAAAGATTTAGAACATATTTGTGCTGTTGAGAATTGATTATTGAAAATATTTTGATTATATTTCACTCCTCTTTGACTTCTAATTGCATCCGGATAACTCATAGTAATCTTTAATTATCGCTTTGTAGTCTAAATCAACTATCAAAAAGTTTCAATTGAATCCTCAAATTTGGATTTCACCATATTTCGTCTTATTCGCTTCTTTCTTTCAATTTAGCCCCTAATCATCAAGTTTCACCAAATTAACATCAAATTCTTATTGATTCATGCCAACATCACTATTTTCTCCAAGTTTTACACAATTCACACCAATTCACCTAATCTATAAAACAACATTAAAACACAAATCAAAACATTAAAAACACATAGAATTAAACGATATCAAGGTTAAGTAGCATTAATATGATCAGTGAAAACACTCATCACTCGCCATTCTCTCCATATGCAACCTAGTGCTCGTGCACTATCGTGACTTTCATCTTCCGTCCATCCCACACTTAAATGTACTTATGCAAGTTGACTGACTTGATCTGAGTGCTCGCGATTGCCTCTCACACCTTATGGCCACGTGTTTTCTAACTGTTTGTCCAAGTGTGCAGGAGCTATATGAGTGGACGTGAGTGGAGTCGAAATTTGTCGATCATGTCGTCGATCCAAAATTTGAGATCAACATTTACCATCTAAAATGTCTATATGAACTCAACTCGCCATTCGAAATAAAAATATAATAAAATTGTCAAAATTGAGCATTAGTGATGATGAAAGTTTCTTTTTTGGACAGACAATATTCATTTCCTTCAAGTTCAATAAATTACAATAAAATGCACATAGTAGATAATAGATGCGAATACATTTCGATGATTGTGACTAGATTTGCATGGACTTGAAAAAAATAAAATCGTATTATAATTTCAATAAAAACATGTCGTAACTAGAGGACTAAAATAATAATAATTGTCAATGATTCGACTTTTCCAATCACGACGTGATTACAACTAAAACAAAGGGAATGACCCTTCCCCTAATGATTCTTTCGTTTTAGGACTCAAACAATCATTCACTATTTACTAGTATTTTAGGAGATTTTATCAAGATTCAACATTTCATAATCTTATTTTGAACAAATTAATAAATAAAACCATCATAGATCATTTCATTGACGACAATAAAGTAATTTTATAAAAGTGTTTTTTTCTATTTAGAAAAACTTTTAGACGACATTAACAAATTATTATCCATTCATTCCCCTAATTTGACGCAAAGTTAAATAGTGTTCCGTTCACTTCAACAACCAATTACTCTCGCCTTTTGTTTCAATAAGACTATTTTTCTTAGCCCATGTTTGGTGGAAATTAAATTCAAGATTTTAATCCAGGTTAAAGTCAATAATTAATTTTAACCTCACATTTCGTGGGATCCACAATTTTTCAATCGCACATTTCATCAACTTCTATCAAAATCTACTAAAAACTAATTTTTAATCTCCACCAAACAATGGCTACATTCTTTTTTCTCCACCTGCTTAACTTCTGCAAAGTATTTTGCGTGGCCAAAACAAATTTTGTTGATAATACAACGGTCGTTGTTTTGCAAGGACCAACTTAATCCTCTTCCTTAAGAAGGTTGGTGAGGACTGTGTAGTCACTTCCAAAGTTGAGATTTGTTGTTTCAGCCTTATCGAGTTATCGTCATTGGAGAATCGGGTGGACTCGAGGAGTGATCGAGAGGCAAGACGACAAGTATTACAGTGAGGTTTTTGAACATTTTGAGTTTTCAGTCTAGTTTTATCTTGTGAACAGATGTTAAGACTGTTTAGAAGAATTTTGCAGTGAATTATGGTCAATAATATGGGGTGTATAAGTAAGGATTTCAAATCCATTGGTTAGTAAAAGCAGAGTTTTGGTTTTTATAGGATGACAGTGGAAAAGTTGCCAGCTTAAGTCACTCTCACCGCCACTCTACACAATTGTACACGAGATTTTCACCTCATGACTCCTCGTTCCTACCAGGTTCAACCAGTAGATAACAGAGCCAATACCTAAAATCTTGTTCAAAATAAGAATCTGTACATCAAGCATTCTCTTTAAAAAATAGAATTGAACGTAAACTACTCACTTAGGACCCCCTTCACAATCTTCTTAAAGCTGAAGGGCCAAATTAGTGTCTGAATTATCCACTGATGGACAAGATTGAGTGTTAAGGAACCACGTAGTTTTTGATGATTCCCCCTGTAGCATGCAATTTACTGACCTTTTAAAGCCTCGTTTTTCTAATGAAGTTGAAGGTTTCTTCATATCCGAACCCATGCTGAATCTGGATTTTGAGGATTCGTCCTGGCCCCAAGTCTTCATCTGATTTAACTGTGCTTTCAAGAAAGGAAGATCAAAACAGAACTGCGAGACTGATGGCACAGGCTTTAATTCCAAAGGTTGCTTTGTCTGTATAGGGCTACAGGCACTGTCATTTTGCGCAATTGCAGCCGTAGCTAGACAACGTGAACCTGGAGTATGAGTGGCGTCATTGATCTGGCTCGGGTTTTCGCTAGTTTGTGGGGTCCATGTTGATGGTACTGAGCTTTTCTTGTTTCTCGACTTCAGTTCCTGAACAACAGAATGAGAATTCTCTAAAGCTAATATAACCGGGAGTACACTATCATCTGGCTTGCCTGCATCAACAGTTATCGTTGTGGATTTGGTGCATGTGAGGTTGCTCCGGTGGATTGAAGTATTCAAGTCTGCGGCAAATGAATTGAACGAACAGGAACCCTTCTGATTTTCAGCACTCCTCCTAGTTTGATAGACTTTGTCTAGTTTGGAAATGCAACGAACATTCAGTCCCCTTTCTGATGCTGATTTAGCACCGATGTTGGTTTTCTCTTCCACTCGGGTACTGTTACTTTCCCTTTGGTTTCTACCGTTTGCCTCTTGTCCATCTTCAGCACCAGTTAAATCAATTATGTTCTCTCTTTTTTGAAATGGTCGAGATCCAGGAATAAATCCGGGGAATTTCCCAGATTCAGTGGTGCTTATAGCTTCAAAACTACTGGATTTGCTTTGGAGAGTGGCACTTGCTGACGGAACCTGATGTCTCTGATACTGAATCCAACCATTTGTATTTGGTGTATGGTCAGTAGGAATCTTTTCATGTCGTCCTTGGAGCTTCCGTTTTGCGACCATCTTAGCTATCAATCCCAAATCTTTGACGAATGACATTAAGCTATCACTGTAACTAACATCTCCTTGATTCATCTACAAATAAAAGAATGATTTACACCCCGCATAGAGTTAGCAATTTTGTAAGGTTGACTGCATAGCATTGTACAATAATAAGGAAGAAAAAGAAGCGAAAAAAGGGACAGATAAAGGAGAAGGAAAAAGAAACGGAACTTGACGAAGACGATTTCAGAACATAAATAGGCTGAGAAAAAAGAAAAGAAACATTGACATTCATTATCAGCATATTATTTTAGAGGGGCAAGGAAATTTGAATATAAATTCCAAATAAGTGAATTTGAAAAAGAAACCAATCAGACACTTACATGAAGAAGTCAAATAAAAAAAGGGAACTTACAAGTATCAGTGATTTTGAACCAACAGTCTCATTCTCATTATGTGAAGATGACCTCCATTGATGATATGTGGAACGGCGATCTATATCAACAAAACTGAACTTTCCACCAACTCTACTACCTGTTATAGAAAGACACGTGTTAGTATAAAACAGCAATTTCTTGTTCTCCACTATGAAAATTGTCGAGTTTCAATTAAGATGCTACTAGAATTGTTTATCCAAAGAGTGAGAGGTTTGTGAGATTGTATGCTTGTTGATCCATATGATGTTCAGTGTGGGAAGAAAAGTGTTGGGAGTTTAACAATTTTTGCGGCGAGTCTAGAAAGAGCGAAGACCAACATGCACTCCCTTGTGGGGATCGAAGTTTTACATTTAGTCTGGACAGAGAAGCCTATTAAGAATCCTACCCTCTCATGATTTGAAAATCTTACACAAACTGGTTGCATAGCTCATTACTAAAGTACTTCAAATCTGAATTGAAAAATTTAAAAAGAAGAAATAATAGAAAGAGTCCACTCTGATACTCATCTTCAACACTTTCAAAAGGAATTCACCGCCCAGTCCTGTATACTTTCTTATGTACTGGTACTAAAGTAGTCAAACTTAGAGAGCTTGAATGTTACCAGTAAAAGAATCATAATATCTAGATTCATTATGAGAAGTCACTCCAGTACATCCAGGATTTCCTTTGGTGGTTCTCGTCAAATGTGATGGTCGTGATGGAGAACACAGCCTTTTCTTTGAAGAAGCATCACTTCGTACATTACTGACTTTGACATTCAAATGTCTTGAATCCTTGGCTACACTAAGGGCTTTTCTCATAGATCTTCTTCTTGTCCCCGAAAATTCAGATACGAAGTTTTCAGGGTTAGTTCTAAGAACATGAAAAACCTTCTTTGCTAATTCATGGATTGCTCGAGCCTGTATATCATCAGAGCTTTGTAATAAATTAGTAATGGATATGATGACCTTAAAGGCAACTCAAAGTGGAATTGTAACTAAAAACAAGAATTTGAATAAAATACCTGTCTAAAATAAATGGTAGCCGTGGAATTGAAATGCATTGCATTTTCAGATATCAAAAATACATCATGCTGTATCGTTATCAAGAAAAAAAAAAAAAAAGGATAAGGAGAAGAATCGTACCAAACCATTGCACAAAATAATCATAAAACTCAGAAAAGTTACTAGAAAGAATCCATGGAGGTTAAGGACAAACTCACTTTTAGCAAGTACAGAAACAAGGAGAAAGCAACAAACCTCAAATTGTTCAAGGTTCTGATACATTCCTTCATGAAGTTTAGCCCTTGTAGTGGCAAAGTCCATAGGCTCTTTAATGATTTCATAATAATCCTCGACCTTCAGAAACATGTAATTTCTTAAATGAAGTAGCGGAAGAAATAAAACATTCATGAACAGATAGGTGAAGTCAACACTAAAACAGACCTCATCCGGATCAACTGGTTCAGCAAATATTTCATAAGTATCTCTCCTGAACTCCAAATAGAAAAGAAGTTTATAATCAATATTTAATCGTGGAAATATTTGTCAACATTTTTTAAGCAATAACATACCTCAGTCAGTATGCTGCAATAATGTGTACTTCAAACATATGAATGTACTGACCTTTGAAGTATGTCGAGAATGAGCTCAAGCATACGCTTTTCTGGCAATTTACCTAATATTATGAGGAATCAGTCATATTACAAGTGGAAATAATTATTAAAGCAGAATTACGATTTAGGAGTTTGAAAGAACCATTTGGGATCGGGATTGCACGATCATCATCACATTCATGATTTCCGTTATTCTTTTCCAATTCAACACCACTCGTCCATCTTACTGATAATATGAAGAAACAAATATTATGTCATTCAAGTTTTTCCATAACATAAGAGGAACTGAATTTGCACAATATCTCCGATAGATGCAAGTGACTTACCGAAATCATTTGAATGATCTTCGCCTTGCGGATTATCCCTACCCTGCAGGTGACACCGGAAAAGCAAACATAATCTCTAATCAGATAGAGTAGAAGCTAAAAGAAAAAAATAAAAAATAAAAAAAATCATCTTTTAGAAAAGATCGATCTAAACTCCTGGGGCTCGGTAAAGATATTGGCATGTAGTTAAAGTTACAAGTATTGTTGATTCTTAAGACTTCATAACCTCAAAAATTTCTGTGAATTCCTAGTAGCACATTCAATTATTTAGCTAATGTCCTAAATAAGAGGTCAGCACACCTTCCAATAAAATAAAGGTCCTTGATCAATGTGTGGAGGTAATAAAAATGACTGAAATTTTATGCATACGAAAAGATCAGTGCTACCAGGAACTCTATAAAATAAGATACAACTAGATAAAACCCGAGAACGTTGCAACTACCACTGAACAGAGAGAACTTCCAAATGAATATGTGAACAATCATCAAGTTATTTAGATTTGAACTGAGTAGCATTCTTTTAATTATACCTAATCTTTTAACATTTGAGATTGCTATGCTCATCCATTGCTTTCACAATCCATATTTTGCTAGAATATCTGAATCATATTTCTCCTCCTTGATCGAATGTAAAGTTAAATTGGAAAAATAGGAAGCTAGTTGAGAGGACTACCTTCCACACTTGTTTGTGTATTTTCGAAACCGATTTAAATGCAGCTTCGCCAAATTTTCTCTTGACCCTTGTCCTAGTTCTGGAAGTCCCCCCTTGATCTTCCCCCAAAGCTTCCTGCTCTGACTGTTTATCTGAACTTAAGGGCTTCGGCTGAATTTCCTTCCACGCATCTGCGGCTGAGATTCGCGGGCTTCTCCTTCTAAGCCCATCTCTCCAATTCGTTTTGTTAGTTGTCCTACTGCAAAAACATTCACATCCATCAAATTACTCAAAAAGCAACAAATACACAAAACATTACAATCTGATGAAGAAACGAAGCGATGACTCTTACCTGGACATTGATACAAACAGTTGTGATATACAAGAATTGGGTAATTGATCTCAATATTAAACCTTTCAAAACGAGTAGTCATGGCCACCAAATCAAGAGATTGTGCAGCTTTAAATAAGAACATAAAAGAGCTGCATACAGCAAGAAATATTATGACTGATGATTCTTGCAACATTGCGAAATGGGTAGTTTTTCTTTTTCCTGTATTTGGAGATACGAATTTTACAGAAAATAATCAAGACGCTGAAGGCATATAATCTCAACAAAGAAGGTTTGTAAGGTGGTAATCAAGAATCCTCCATTACCAAATGTGAGCATCAATTGAAATATACAGAAACAAGCCCTTCCATTTTAAATGCCAGAAACTTTATTATATAAATAAATATCAGAACTTTCCTTCAGATTGTATGAATATTGGATTTGCTT
>CAIGRO010021058.1:0-17149 GCA_903798355.1 Fraxinus baroniana
TTTTTTTTTTTTTGTTTAAACACCGAGAAAGATTAAAAAACATGAGTAAATTGTGTCTACACTTTTTTTCCTCCTTTTTTCTTTAATCTGATTAGGTTATAATTGATATCTATATTTATGTAAAATTCTTTTTCTATATTTCATCACTACAATAAAAAAAAGGGCAAAACACTTTGTATCACGTGTCTAGATTTTCGAAATTATTACTAAATTACTTCTTTCTTTTTCTTTTTCTTTTTTTTTTTGGCCAAATACTGAATTTCATTTATTTTTTTGCCACCGCTTGGGGCGTTGCCCCTAAACCCCACGAGGGGGCGCGCCCCATCAACCAGATCGTCAGGTTGATCATCGTTTGGGGTGTTGCCCTCGAACCCCCGTGAGGGGCGATGCCCCCTCAACCCCCACGAGAGCCCTGTCTCATCGACTGCAAATACTGAATTACGTCATTATATTCACTGTTGAGCTAATATTCATCTGTTTTGATTTATATTAATTGTTTATGATGAATAATTTTTCCTTTTGTTTTTAACTTTTATGTGTCTATTTTTCGTTGAAACTTTCAAGTTTTCTATTGAAGAAAGTTTTGTTAAATAAGATTTAATTAGTGATGTCTCCAAAAATAATTAAAAATCAGTCAATGTCATTACGTAGCCAACTATACTACGGCATGTGTATTGCACGCGCGTCTCAGTAGTGAATTTGAAAAGTGAGAACTACCGCAATTGGGTTTTGGGGGAGTGGGGGCGGGGGTAGATTGACCATAAGCATGTTTATTGTTTAATGAATAGGTTACATCACTTAATTACAATAAGAGTCAATTAAAATTACTATTCTTAAATTTTATAATAACAAAACCTTAAATATACAATTAAATATTTTTATAACCAATCTATTTTTTTCTTATTAAATATGTTTAAAATAACTAAACAAATAAAGTGGACCAGTTAAGAAACCAATTTGCCTTGTCTCACTTTGTTTAAACAATAATAACTTTTTTATCATCTCAATTTATTTTAAATGAGAAGTTTCTCAAGTTTATCGACATCAATTATTTGTAAAAAAAAAATGAAATGACTGATGTATTATTGAAGTCCGATCAAATTAAATATACATCAAAATACCAGTCATCAATCATTAAAATTACGAGATTATAAAGGCTATATCCAAAAGTTACAAATAATCAATCACCTTTCACCATTAAGAAAATCTGGCATTAGCCCTCTTTTCTCTTTGAATCTGAGCAAATAAAGCAAGTAAACTTCAAAAGCAAAATTGGGGTAATTTAGGAACTGTTCTCTTCGTATTTCAGTTTTTAATTTATTTTGATTTTGTATTTTGAGTGTCTATTTTGAGATTGTTGAAAACACGTTCTTTTTGTCATTTTGAAAAATTGTTTTCAAAAATAAAAATAAAAACCCAAAATCCGTTTACATTCTTCCCCTCCTCTCTCTCCCTCGCCTCTCTCTCGTCTCTCTTCCCCTCTTCACTGCCGCAACAACTTTTCTCCGACGAGACACATTTTCATCAACCGCGAGAAACACTGTGCATCTTTTCTGGCGAGACACACGTCTTCACCGCTGCAGAACCGCGAGAAACAAGGTGCGTGACACTCTGACGCTATTACGCACAGCTATTTCATCAATGTTGATACTAATTGTGATTGTGGTATTGGTGATTTGGGATGGTTTTTGTGTTGTTGTGGGGTTTTAGGTGATTTTTGTTGGTTGTGCATGTAGGTGTGCTGGCGTCAATTTTTGTTGGTGGACGATTGATCTGGCAGTGATTTTTGTTAGTGGTGCAGGTGAGTTGTTGACGGTGGTGGTGGTGGTGGTGGTGGTGGCGGTCGACGATGGTGATGGTGATGGTGGTATGGTCGATCTAGGCAGTGTTGGTGGTGCAGGTGGAGGTATTGATGGTTGTAGTAGCGGTGGACGATGGTGATGGTAGTGTGGTAGATCTAGGTAGTGTTGGTGGTGGCTGAGGTGATGTTAAACTGGAAATAGCCAAAACGTGTTTTGAAAATTTTGGTTTGGTTTTAATTGAAAATATTCAAAACCACAAATTTATCGTTTTGGGTTTTCTTTATAAAATTTAAACTCATTTTCGAAAATTCGTTTCTAAAAACAAGTAAAAATGTTTTTAGTGCTTTCGAAAACTGAAAATTGAAAATGATATGAAAACAGTAAAAAGAACGTACCCTTGGTAGTTTGAATGAGAAGCAAGGTCAATGCTTGGGAGGGAATTAGATTCCAAATTATTCGTGGTAATGTATCTCACGACAACCAAATCAAAGTTGTCACCTTTTTACATTTTTTCATATTTTATTTTGGAGCTGACTGATTAAGCTATTCGTACAACCCTAGTGACATTCATGTGGGCTCCTCGAAAAATTCATTTATTTAGTGGTAGTTGGTTGTCTCCACAATTTCCAAAGACTAATTTAATCATAAGAAAGTAAGAATTATGTGTGACAAAATATCATTGTCTACTAAATCGATATTAAGCCTCTATTTGATACATATTAAAATTTTCATTTTTATTTTTCTACTCATTTTTAACTACACATTTTTCAATAAAATAGTATTTTTCATCACATCAATAATTTTTCCTTCTTTTTCAATCACACATTCTCCATCAATCTAATATTTCAAAATATATTCTTTTAAAATAATGTGGTTCAAACACACCCTAAGTCCTTGTTTGGCCCCCTTTCTAATGAAATTTTGGAAATTATGTATTTTGAAATAGTAATTTTTAAAGAATGTGAGGTTAAAAAAGAACAAAAAGTTTTTAATTTATGTATAATATTATTTTATCTGAGAATGTGTAGTTGAAATGAAGAGAAAGAAAAATGTAGTGAAATTTTTACGTAGGACTGGATGTACAAAGATTAATTATAAGAATTGTGCCAAAATATCATTGTGGAAGATTCACTAAATCAAGATCACTAACTATTGATTTAATGGAATCTAATTATTTAAGCCTCAATCGGAACATAGGATCGTGCTTGTTTCATTTCATAACTCGTACACATAACTTATTTTAGATATACTTTTTATTTACCCCATAAATATTATATTTGATATTTTTCATATTAAAGTGGGGACGTGATATTTATGGGTAGGTAAACAAAATGTGCAATATTATTGTACATCAAAATTTTTTGACAATGTCTACAATATTTAATTAGTTTTGGAGAAAGATTTTTATTCCAACATTAATTGTCCCTATATTACTTACTTCCATTCCCTTTATCAAGCAAATTGAAGAAGATAGCTTAATAGTAAAACTATCTTAAACTTTTATAACTCGACTCTTCTTTACACTTTTATGTATGACAAACGATAATGTAACGACAAGTACATATTATACATATTATTTAATTCATGTACGGTGGTTGGTATAATTGTTGGAAAATATGGGGTAGTGGGTCGTCCATGTGGGGTGACTAGACCCACAAGTTATTAAAGTGAATTGGAAGGAGTGGTTTGAATTATATTGAAACTCATAACTTCCCTCAATTCTCATCCACTTCCATAGTTATGAAATAACTCCCGTTACTTAAAATTGCACGAGGAGAGAGAAAATATGGCAATAAAATGTGTGAAATTCATATGAAAAATCACTCAAAAATAGAAAAGCACCTAGAACCACATACAGTGCATGAAAACTTACAAAATTAAGCATTTAGATTGTAGATAATAATCATCTTTCATTGTGATCGGGGACTAGGACCATTGGAGAAAAAAAAAAATACATATTTTGGAGATTTGAAATGTAAGGTGAAATTATGTAATTTACTAACTAAGTTTGACCTTACGTTCATAATTATACAATTAACAAGTAACAAGTCACTTTTAATTGTTTATAAATAGTTAAACAAACAGTCCAATTATCCTAAATTGAACTACTGCAGTTTGTAATAAGAAATCAATAAATAACATCAAAATTGATGACGAAGAAACCCAACTAGGTAAAAATTTCGGGACCAAGCCAGTTACCTCCACTATAGACAATAAGGATTATAGTCCGTTTTCAGCCTATCAAATTTCACAAGTTCTCGCTATTGTAATTCTTGTAATCTCTAAGATCTGTTGTATCCACCACCGATCTTCTACAATTAGAATGTTGGATGCTGTCTAGCCAATTCTACTAGACTCTCCGTTCTACTTCCCGTAACTTCCAAGATCTGTTGTCTCCTTCCAGCTTTTCGATTTTCTTCAATTGTCTCTTCTAAGTTAAGAACCTGCTTCAATGTCTCGTGCTCTTCTTGCTCTTGTAGTCAACTTCTCTCAACTCTAGAAACTTCTGAAATCCAACCGAGAAAGTACCTTCATAAGAATGTTTAGGAAGTAAGTATTTTAAGTTTTTCAATATGATGTTTTCCCAGAGTGTGGTTGAATGATCTCAAGAATAAAAAGGATAAATCACAGAGGAGGAATGTATTCTTGGATCTCTAAAGAATGATATGAGGCAAAAGAATAATAATCAACCACTCAACAATTCGTGCAAATGCTTGGATATTTATAGGAGAGAGAAATTGAGTTGAATGAGTCGAAAAAATCTGTTTAAAAACCCAAATTAGGGTTTTTCATATAAACCTATCGCTCTCGAGTGAGAACCGAGCGATAATGAGCGACCGGTACTTTGTTTTTGTCGCTCGAGCAGTGTCCAAGCAATAGGTTAGCGAAATGCGGCGCTGTGATTTTCTTCTTTTCATGCTCGAACCTTAGAACTCATAACCTAATTTTCACAAATTGAACCCTAAGTCCTTGACTTTTACAACATATTACAAATTAGTCTTCATCAATTTGCATTCGTCTCTTGCTTTTCTTGTTAAACCTGTTTCCTGAAATCCACAACTCAAATACTTAGTGTAAAAGCATGTGATACAGGAAATATAGTAATTAAACACGTGATACCAAAAATAGTTAGATTGAGATGTAACACTAAGGGCCCGTTTGAGCCACATTTTTATATGACCGTTATCCATCACATCAACATTAAAATTCAAACTTTCTATCTCTTGTGTGGAGCCCATAACGGCTATATTTTTCATTTTCATTCTCATTATAATGTGGCTCAAACGGGCTCTAATGTTAATCCAAACACCAACAAAAATCATTAGCATCACAAAAATATCAAAAACTCAAACAGTTATGTATATTATATGCAATGCAGATGCCATGCACATTCTCCCACTTACAACAAACTCTCAATGTCTTTATCTAGTAGATAAATGTATCCATGTCTCTCCCTAACGACCCCTCAATGCTCCCCAAAATTCCAAAATTTTACTCCACCCTCCCCTTTTGATCAAATTTTTCTCTTTCACTTTCCCCTTTTTGTCACAAATGATGAAGGGATCAACAAGCTTTTAACATTAACATATAATCACTAAAAAATACAATCGTTAGCATGCATAAGTATAATCAATGTATAATAAATATTCTCACACACTTGGTTCAAGTAACATGAAGTAAATTATACAAGTGACCCATGTGTGTAAAGTGTCACTAATCCTTTGTAAGTAGGATTTAAAATCTTAATTTTGTGAGAATGCTAAACATCACTGTCAATAAGTGTATTACTCTACTTATGAAAGTCAAACCATTTAACGCGCATTAAGACCTTGAAAATAAAAACTTATTTTGTATTGATATTTTCTTTTCTCCTCTTGATTTTGAGCATATTTTATTTTCACATCTTTCAATATTTTAAACCCATTTTTTTTTCACATCTTAAGTACAGGCTCTTCTCCATTAAGCGATTAAACTGACTCATGTAGCGAGTTTTAGGTCGGTTAACCTAAGTCAGTTGACCATAGGCACCAGTCTATGAGAAATCCCGCAGGCTTAATTGCTCGAATCAAATAGGCTTCGAAGAATAATATAAGATATTGAGCTTTTTATTTTCAAGAAT
Source organism: Fraxinus baroniana (assembly GCA_903798355.1). Taxonomy (NCBI): domain Eukaryota; kingdom Viridiplantae; phylum Streptophyta; class Magnoliopsida; order Lamiales; family Oleaceae; genus Fraxinus; species Fraxinus baroniana. The sequence goes on from CAIGRO010021058.1 coordinate 5,923, forward strand.
AAATTTGAGATTAGGTCTAATAAATAATGTCAATTCATGTTCAAAGTCACCTTGCTAACATGTGACTGCTATCCCAAATCTCACAGATGCGATAGAGTCCCACTAACAATATCATAGTATGTGCAGTGTATATGGTACATGAAGACAGATGTACTATGTACTCCATAATAAATAACCTAAATCAGCAATGGAAACTAAGTTACAACTCATCGATTAAACCCATGCATGATCATATCATGCGTAGTAAAAAATTTCATCATTTTTTATTTTTTGTTTTTTAACTTTTTTCTTGTTTTTATTTTAAAGTATAAATGCACCAAGCACACATAAAAAATAAATGTCAAACAAAAAAAATTTATTCATGAGTTTTCTACCTAGAAAACAAATAAACAAATATGATGCATGCATAAATCAATGTCACACCATGATAAAACACGAACATTCACCGAAAAATACTCAATCAATTAGGTACACTGCTCTTACCTTTTAGAACATTGTGATCCATTTCACAATTTTTAGATCACTTTTCTTCACTCAAACTTGCATAGTATTATGAATATTCCTATTCATCTATATCATTACATTCGTCAATTGACTCATTTGATTAGTAAGAAAATCAATCTGTCCAACAAATCCCTGATTCTTATTTCTATTTAAGTTTCGATTTCTCTTTCTGTTCAGGAAATGACGACACCTAACTCTTATGTGTTCTAACTCATTACAGTGAAAACATGTAGGGATAAATCTAAGACCAAAGTTATGAGATTGTTAATATCTATTCTTAGATTGGTGGGTCATACGCTATCTAGTAGGCCTCTGTCCTATGTATCCATTATTCTTAGGTTTGGGATTAGGCACATGTTTAAGCTGGTCAGTACTAGGGACAAATATGGTCTTAGATGTACTAGTAAAATTATGATCATCTTTATTATATCCTAGACCTCCCTTATTACCAGCAGACTTGCCCATTCCCAGAATGTTATTTAGTTTCATAGAACCACTAGAAAATGCAAGAAGTTGAGACTTGAAATACTTTAGATCGCTCTGAAGATTTTTAACTTGGATTTTTAAGGTTTCCTTTTCAACTGTCCGCTCATTAGTTCTCATAGAGGTCTTCTCAAGCTCACTAGTAAGATTCCTAACCTGAGTATCTAAAGAATCATTCATGGATTTCACTTCACTCAGGATTGAGGTAAATTCCTTAAAGTGCGCTACTAACTTCTCAATTTCCAATTCAAATTCCTTATTCTTCGCACTCAAGACTTTGTTTTTAGTAAGAATCTTAAAACTCTCCTCGTACATCTTATCACAAGCCTCTTGGATATCTTCCTCACTTTTAGACTCTTCATCATAATCCTCATCACTATCTAAGTCCTTTTCTCTTTCAATTCCCTAGTCAGATCTTTCCTTAACTCTCGTAGTAAAGGCAATATATTTTCCATTTTCCTCCCGAGTGGAATTATCATTCTGATGGTTCGAGTTAGACTCGTCATTAGCGAGAGCATCATTCATAGCTTTATCTGAAATTCTCCTACTGCTAGGACACTCACTCCTAACGTGGCCATAACCACGACGTTATGACATCTCACAGATTGAGATTGCCTTCTAGACTCACTGAAATTACCTCGCTATCTCTCTTTAGGTTTCTGTTTATTTCTAAACAGTTTTCGAAATTTTTTAGTAAGGTAAACTAACTCTCCATCATTATGAGAATCTAAATCCGATGACTCTTTTTGACTATTTCTCACAGTTTTTAAGGCTAATGACTTAGTATTTGTGGGTTTAGCTAATGTAAGCTCATAAGTTTGGATAGATCGAACCAACTTTTCTACCTTAATAGAGTCTATTTTCTTACTCTCCTCAATAACAGTGATTTTAGATCTAAATCGCTCAGGTAAGAATCTAGGAATTTTTTTAACAATTTTTTACTCTGATATTTTCTTACCTAGGTTGAAGCTAGAATTAGCTATATCATTTAAACTCGCATAGAATTCATCAAATGTCTCATCTTCTTTCATCATAATCTCTTCAACCGTAGATGTCAACATCTGCAACTTAGAGTTTTTAACAGCCCGAGTTTCCTCATATGCGGTCTGTAGAATATCCCAACTTCTTTAGTAACCTCACATATAGATACTCTCCTAAATTCTTTGGGGGGCACTGTCATAAATAGGGCATGTAAGGTTTTGCTATTCCAGTTATACTCATCTAAGTTTGTTCTAGTCCAATTTGCAATGAGAGTGGGGATAACTTCATTATTAACCGTAGAATTAGGAGCACTCCAACCATTAATCACACTTAACCAGAGTTGCTCATCTATAGTTAGGAAAGCTCTCACTTCAACCTCCCAATAAGCATAATTATTTCTATCAAAATATGGCGGGACAAATAATGAATTACTCGTCTAGAAATCTAAGGTTAGGGTTCGAATTTAGGTTCTGATACCAATTGAAATTACGTAGTTTACTAACTAAGTTTGACCTCATGTACGTAATTATACAATTAACAAGCAACAAGTCACTTTTAATTGTTTCTAGATAGTTAAAAAAATAATTCAATTATCCTAAGTTGAACTACCGCAGTTTGTAATAAGAAAGCAATAAATAACACCAAATTGGTGATGGAGAAACTTAACTGTGTAAAAATTTCAGGATCGAGCTAGTTACCTCCACTATAGATAATAAGGATTACAGTCCGTTTCCAACCTAGCAAATTCCACTAATTCCCGCTGTTGTAATTCCCCCGATCTTCTACAGTTAGATGCTATCTAGCCAACTCCACTAGACTTTTCGATCTACTTCTTATAGCTTCCAAGATCTGCTATTTCCTTCCAACTTCTTGATCTTCTTCAATTATCTCTTCCAAGAACCGAAGCTCTCTACTTTTTTTAATTGTTATCTTTAATAAGAGTCAAATTATTACTTTTTAAATAAATTGCTAACTAATTAATTTAGTCCAAACCCAAAATGTGATTTTACTATTTCTAATTTTTAGCCAAGCCCAACGTAATCAAATTGACCTAAGTTTTACCCAAATATCTTATTCTACCGTAGTGTCATTTCTACCATTCTAATCAAAAAGAGATGTGCAAAAGATATTACGAAATTGTACTACTTTATTTTGTAAGACTTTAGATTGAATATGTCATATTTGAATTAATGTAGCGTTGTTGTAATAGAAAAAAATTAATTATTGTACAGAATCTCGTAACCAAATAGAACTGAACCCAACCGGTTCCAAAATCCGATCGAACCGAATTGAATCGGACCATGCCCACCCCTGTATGCATTGATTGGAGGCCGTGATATTTGCCCGAGCATTTTTCAGTTATACCATACAAAATATGGGAAGTCTGCAAATCAGTATTTCCGGTTCATTTTTACTTGCATAAAATCAATATATTAATAATAGTGGAATTGTAGTTTCTTCCCAGGTATTTATGAATTTTTCCCTTTGTAGAACACCGGTTTCTCTTTAATCGGGCTCAGTTACAGTGCGGGCTTACCCTATAGCAAAAGTAGAAGGAATCACGAGAACAAAGACTAGCCCAAATATTTGGCCCAGCATTCGATCTATCAAAATTCGAACACATGAATCCCCTTAATTTTTCTCTTTGCCGCTAGCAGAGGCCATCTTTTTCACTTGCCAATATTGCAGACAGAATATTCAAGAATTGAAGAAGAACATGGTATTATCAAACAAGAAGCTTAAACAAAAGCTACGAGCAGCTAAAGCTGAACTAATCGCAGCATCAGAGGCTCAGAATCAATCCAGAAACGAGAACCCAGAAAACCCTGATTCAAGTATCCAAACGGGTTCTCTCGAGAATCTGTTTAATTCAGATACCAAGAAACCCAACTTGTCCAAAAGAGCAAAACGCCGTGAAAAGACGCAGTCTGATTTGCATGAAACTGCGGAGACTGTAAAATGTGGAGAAAACGGCGGTAAAGAAGAGGGTGAGGAAAAGAAGAATGAGACGAAGAAGAAGAGGAAGAGAGATGAGAGTAAGGAGGTGGAGAACGTGGAGGTGGAGAAGAATGTGGAACAGTTGAAGAAAAAGAAGAAAACAAAGAAGAAGAAAAGGAAAGCTAAAAAGGTCGAAAATGGGGGCATCGAGGAGCAGGTTGTGGCAGAGGCTGTTGTAGGCGATGAAAGGCATGTGCAGTTACGTTTTTTTATTGGGGGATGGTTTTATTGCATTCATTTATTCATTTTTTGTTGCTTTAAATATCATTTGTATTGGTGAGTGATTGAGTGCAATGAGTTTCATATTTGAGTCAAAGGGGGATCTTTGATGTCAAATTGAGTTCTTGTGAAAATAGTGATTCTTGGCTGAATTATGGTTTTAGTTTCATCTTAATTGCTGATCAATATTATAGTAGAAGTTAGGGTCTATTCTCTTGGGAGGGGTTTGCAAAGGAGTTGTGGTCCCTTTCTGTCTAATTTCTTCGCTATCAAACAAAAAAAATCATATGAGAAAAGAGTTAATTTAAGATCTTGTTGTTGAGACCCAAAGAAGTGGAAGCTGTTTGACAATGGCGTATGAAGCTTTACTTCTTGAGGAACGAGAAGAATGATGTCATGGGGCTATTTTCATATGCTTATCAAATTTTGCAAGTTTCTTATTGTCATATATGATGATGTTGAGTGCATCCCAAAGATTTAACTCGTTTCATTTTCTGTCATTTTGGAATGGTGTTTTTACAGCAAACAAGTTTTGGAGGTTTCTAATAAAGTATATGTTGGTGGCATTCCATACTACTCTACTGAGGACGATATTAGAAGTTATTTTGAAGGCTGTGGTACCATTACTGAAATTGATTGTTTGCACTTTCCAGAGAGTGGGAAGTTCAGAGGGATTGCCATAATCAGTTTTAAGGTACATTCTTTGACTAGATGGAGCATGCTCCTTATGATTCACGTCATATGATTATGCTATGACTTTTACTAATGAGTAATATCATATCAGCCAATTATATTTGCTTTCATATTATAAGTAGATGAAATATTAATCAGATTCATTATATATATGAGAGTTTGACCAAGTCAAATCACACAATATATGACGTACAATGGCTCTTGAATGTAGGGGAGGACCCTAGATGTAGTATTTAATAGATTCATACTGCAGCTCTCTGCTATATCTGGCTGTGTCAAAGGACTGATCATATAATAGAAGGTTCCCTTGACCTTACTACCTGATTCTAGGCTTTATTCTTTTTCTATCTTAATTTCTACTTGGGCTGGGGAGGGAGAAGATAAAATTTTGGACCGGAGTGTTCTTCAGTTGCTGAAGTTCTTGTACTCTCATTAATTCCCAATTAGACAAAATATAGATTCTGATTTATTAGTTTGATTCACATCCAAATACTTTAGAAATAGATCCATTTGATGTTGATACCTCTTCTATTTTGAGAAAGACCTTTAAAATGTGATGAGGACTTGTTAAGGAGAAAGCAGAAGGGTTCTCCTTTGATTCTAGAAAGGAAAGGGAATTGAAGAAATTGGTTTGTGATGGTAACCGCAAAAAAAATCTCAGGGCTAGGAGTGGGCTAAGGGTTACATTTGAACGGGTAGGGATAGAGCAGTTAATTATATGTTTCAAGGGAGCTAAACTTAGTGGCTTGGAATGCCAAGGATCTTATTTAAATTGGGGATTGATCCTTTAATTTTTTTTCCTAGGAAATGTAAGTGGAATTTGTGAGAGTGGATATGGCGATCTTCGTGCTGGTTGAAAGGACTTTGAACCTTTAGTTCCTTCCATTGGAGTTGCTTAACATGCACATTGTGTTGCAGCAAACTATTTTCTCATTAAGAGCTTATGAGGGGATACTTTTCCATCTGTGTGGTTTACCTCTGTATCAATGAGAGCAATTCTGTGAATTTGTCTCCATCCGGAGTTAAAGTTTGCTTGGGTTAATACTAACTACTGGAGAAATCACTTCTATGCCAGCAATTGTCGTTTCTTATCTTCTGCTGAATGGATAGAGATGTTCCTTGATTCTATCCACCGTTGTTTACCTGATTTAGTGTTTGACCGCTTCCCCTTGCTCTCTGATGGTAGTGTTTTGAGGAGAGCTTTTAGACTGGAAAATATGTTCCCCAAACATTAGGGTTTTCTGGAATTAGTTAGAGATTTGTGGTAAAACTACAATTTCAAGGGCTCCACTACTTTAAAATTAACCAGAAATAGCTTTTTATTAAGATTGACTCAGAAGTGGAACAAAGCTGATTATTCTAGGGCAGATCTGTACTTGGAAAGCTTGATGGACGAGTTAAGAAATATTAACTGGGAGGATGAAAGCTGTGGACTTGGTGAGAGATTGAAAGACGGAGAGGAGGAATTAGAAAGAAGAAATTGAAAGATTATCCATGGCAGGAGAGTATGCTAGTAACTTCAATAAAGAATATCTTGGTCAAAAAGTGCCTAAACCAAAATACTAAATTCTTTTGTAAATATGCCCAATTTTTTATAGACTCAGCAACTATGTTGAGAAGCTTATTGTCGACAGGAGGAACTTACTGCAGAAGAAGACATGAGTGCTGCTATCATCCACTATGCTACCCTTTGTGTATTATAAGAGGGAAGAACAGAGATGAAGAGAAAACTGTATATTTTCTTATATATAATTTACAACGCAAGACATCTACTTATAGTACAAGAAAGGGAATAATAAAAAGAAGAAAATAATATCCTACAATCTCTAGAGATTGCAATATTTTATCTTTGGAAAGATGAATCAACTCTAGTAATTCCTAATCTTGGTCCCCAATCATCTCGACATTTCAACACCCTTTCTCAAGTTGGATCGTAAATATTGATCATATCCAACTTGAAGATGAAATCATCGAAGTTTTGTTTAGGTAGTCCTTTGGTGAAGATATGTGCAGCCCGTGCTTGTGTGGGAACATAGGTCATACAACTAGTTCTTTAACTTTTTCTTTGATAAAGTGTGTATCTACCTCTGCACGTTTAGTTCTGTCATGATGAATTGGATTAAAGGAAATATTGATTTCTACTTTATTATCACAATAGAGTTTGATTGGTAACTTTATTGTGATGTGTAATTCTTCGAGAAGCTTCTTCAACCACAGCCATTCACATATTCCTTGTGCAATTGCTCTTAATTCAGTTTTAGCACTATTTCTGGCAACTATATTCTATTTCTTGCTTCTCCAAATTACCAGATTTTCCTATACGAAGGTACAAAAACCAGTAGTAGACCTCATATCGTCTATTGATCCTGCCTGTTAAGGGATAGAATCTCACATCGAATAAAGATGAAAATATAGATCAATTTATAAGAGTGTGGGTTACTCCTCTTAATAAGGTTGACCTTTTAAGATGGAATTTCAAATCTTAACATGGTATCAGACACCGTTAAGCTCCGACGCGCAATTCGATCCGATTAAGACTAAAAAAATTAATTGAGCACACGGATTTCAAGATTGGTCTGCTCAAACGAGCCACCATCTTGTTGGGGTATATTAAGGGATAGAATTTCACATCAAATAAAGATGAAAATATAGACCAATTTATAAGAGTTTGATCTACTTCTCATAATAAGGTTGACCTTTTAAGATGGAATCCCAAATCTTAACACTGCCCAATTTGCTTCTGTGAAAATTTCAACTTCTTTTCTTTCACTATTTTTGAAGAGTAGTCCCTTTCTCGACGAGCCTTTGAGATATCCGAGTATTTTATGGACAGCTTTTAGGTGACTTTCCTTTGGAGAGTGCATATGTTGACTTACCATACTGGTTGCAAATGTGATGTCAGGTCTAGTATGTGATAGGTAGATCAAATTTTCAACTAGTCTAATATCTATCAGTTTCTACTAGATTTCCTCCATTTTCAGTTTTCTTTCCCACATCAACAGGTGTATCGCCTGGTTTGCATCCTAACATGCCAGTCTCAGTTAGAAGATCAAGGATATATTTTCGTTCTGATACACTGGTATCTCGTCTCGATCTAGCAACTTCCATTCCTAGGAAATTTGTCTTAGATCTTTCACTTCAAATTCAGTAGCAAGACTCTTCTTTAGTCTTTCCATCTCTACTATATTGTCTCCAGAATAATATCATTAACACATACGATTAGAATGGTTTTAGTGCCGTCTTCAAATAGTTGAAGAAACATAGTGTGATTTGATTGTCCTTGACATATCTTTAACTTTTCAACACTCATGAATCTATTAAACTATGCTCTCGGTGACTGCTTGAGTCCGTATAGACTTTTTTGCACACCCTGGTGGTAATGCCATGAATACTTCTTCCAATTCGCCATTTAAGAATGTATTTTTAATGTCTAATTATTGAAGAGGCCAATCCAAATTTTCTGCTATTGATAGAACTCGAATTGTATTCAACTTTGCTACTGGCGCAAATGTTTCTGTGTAGTCAATGCCATAGGTTTGTGTGTAACATTTTGCAACCAATCGAATTTTATACCGTTCTATTGTTTCATCAACTTTGTATTTCAAATTGAAGACCCATTTGCATCCAATGGGTTTCTTTCCTTTTGGTAAGTCCATCACTTCCCATGTTTCATTTTTCCCTGACGGTCGCATTTCTTCCAATACCTCCTCTCCAATTCGGACTCTTCAAGACATCCTGAATAGTTCTTGGGACAACTGTACTGTCAAGGTGAGTTGTAAAGCACGGAAACCTGTAGATAAAGTATTATAGGATATGAATTTTGAAATAGGATGGAGAGTACATAACCGTGTTTGTTATCGAGAACAGTGGGTAAGCTTTTATCGAGTATCTCCACTATTTTATGAGGATTTGGAGCCAATATCGGTTCTGACTCTTTTGATGCTTTAGAAGTGAGATTTTCCATGTACTTTGATTTTGACTTTCTTGGGTAAACTAGTATCTCTTTATCATTTTGTTTTTCTACGTCTCTCCCTGGATTCAAATTCCCTTTTTCAATGACATACTCGAATTGGATGGTGAAGTAGGTAGGATAGGTTTTGGAGGGGAGAGACTGAGGTTAAAGAACCGATCCTCATTTAAGATCTCTCCTTGAAGAGAGGTGTTTTCAAAGTATGAAGTATTTTTGAAGAAGGCGGAGATCCTTTTCGTAGAAGGGTTATAACATTTGTGGTCTCTTTCTGTAGGAGAATATCCGATCAGAATACATTTAATAACTCGAGGTTCAAGTTTACTTCTGTGATGAGGGTGAATGTGAATGTTTCTAAACACTCTTTGGGCTAGATTAGAGGTTAGACGAGAAGTTGGGTGATGTTTCTAAAATTTTTGGAGAGGTGTTTTGAAATTTAGAGCATGACTAAGCATCCGGTTGATTAGATAGATGGATGTAAGGTTAGCGTCCTCCATAACATTTTGGGCATGTTTGTAGTGAACATTAAGGCCCGAGCAACTTCTAGGAGATGTCTATTTTTGCGTTCGCCAATCTCATTTTGTTGGGGAGTGTCGACGCTGGAGCTTTGATGAATTATCCCAAGTGTTTGGAGAATGTCTCCCAGGATGTGATTGAAATATTCAATGCCATTATCTGTGTAAAATTTGTATCTGTGTTTGGAATTGCGTTTGAATCACAGAATAGAAGTTGATAAACACGGTGCGAATATCGGATTTATCTTTTAGTAAATAGACCCAACGGATTCGAGTGTGATCATCAATAAATGTATTAAACCACTTTGTGTTGGTACGATTTCGGACTCGTGAGGGGCCCCATACATCATTGTGAATCATGGCGAATGACTTTGATGGTTTGCATATATATTTTTGGAAATATGTTCGCTGATGTTTTGCAATCTCACAAATTTCACATTGATTATTAATTGACTTTTCATTCAAGAAATAGAAGGGAGTACACGTTTCATGTATTGAAAGTTAGGTATACCATTCTAAAACGCCATAACATAATTCCACTATCTCTGAGGACAGACGCATAATCACAAATTTTAATTTGACACTATTTACTTACATCAACATTTTCAAAGTAGTAGAGTCCTTCATTTTTCTTAGCACTGTCAATCGTCTTCCCCGATGATAGATCCTGAAATATACAATGAGATGGAAAAAATTTAGCAAAACAATTTGAAGTTTTTGTTAACTAGCTTATAAATAGTAAATTGCACGACAAATTTGAGACATGAAGGATTCCATTTTCCCGCAACATTCGCTATGGAACCATCCACAATTTTGACTTTGAGATTACCAGTACATGTGGAACATGAAGAAAATAGATGGTAGGAGTCCGTCATGTGATCAAAAGCTCTAGAGTCAATGATCCATGGTGTACTAGATTGTTTGGTTGATTTTAAAGCTCTAAAAAAATGACCTCTGTGAGCCATTGAACTCAACGTATTATTTGTGGAGGTTTGGCTTGGAGGTTGAAAACTGGAGAACAATTTGTAGAGTTGTTCCATCTGCTCGGAATTAAAAGCACCACTGGACTCCTTTGATATTCCCGTTTGATAGTTAACAAACACTTGGTACCCACAACTTTTGTTGTTTTGTCTTGGTTTTCAATTTACTGGTCTTCTGTGCAAATCCCAACGCGTCTTCTTTATGTCCTGGCTTACGACAATATTTACACNTGGTCTTCTGTGCAAATCCCAACGCGTCTTCTTTATGTCCTGGCTTACGACAATATTTACACCAGGGTCGTCCTTTTTCTTGTCTTGGGTCCGGCCCATAATTTTAGGCCCAACACTAGAATTTTTAAATAATTCATTAGAGTTTTGAGGCCCACCCTTTTTAGACCCAGACCCATTACTTACTGGCCCATGACTTGAAGACCTAAACCATTTGGATGATAAGGTTGAACTCTCTGTCCTGATTCTAGGCAATTCCGAAGCAATACCGATAGCCTCCAACACTATTTTCCATCGGTTTTCTTCGCGCTGTACCTCTGCAAATACCTCTCTTGTCGACGGTAAGGGTGTCCGACCAAGAATCTTTTTCCTAACGTCATCAAGATCTCGATGTAGCCCCACCAAGAACTCAAATACCCTCTCGTTTTCCAATTTTTTCTTGAACTAAGCGCTATCTCCTGAGCATTCCCACCCTTCCTCAGAGCTCAAGTCGAATTCTTGCCACAAAGCCATTATCTCCATGTAGTATTCAGTTAGTTCTCGTTTCCCTTGTCTAGTTTGTTAGATTTTGGTCTCGATTTCAAAAATTTGGGACAAATTTTCAAAATCTAAATACGTTTCCTTCACAGCATCCTGATAGGATCCCCTGCTGCTGATCT
>CAIGRO010021063.1:0-16244 GCA_903798355.1 Fraxinus baroniana
AGGGTAACAAAAATCAAGTTCTAGTTGAAGTCCTGTTTGAGCCACATTTTTTTTCATTCTCTTACTCATTTTCAACTACACATTTTTCAATAAAATAATATTTTTCATCACATCAATAACTTTTCATTATTTTTCAACCACATATTCTCCATCACATCAACAAAAAAAATACATTCTCTTGAAAACAATGTGCACCAAACGAGGGCTTAGTCTTCAACCTTTTATTGTGACAGTAAATTGATCTCCCTCCTGTTATCACTTATCATATGAATCCAAGGGATGTTTCCCCTTGTTTCTTGTGATTCCAGGGGCAGAATTTTCCAGTTCGTGAAAATGAGGGACGTCCACTTAGTTACATTTTGATCATATAAGAATTAATAAGTGTATTAAATACTAATTATTAATTTAGTTACATTAGTGTAGTGTCTAAAGCTTATTCATATATGCAATATGGTATCTCTCTTATTATTGAATTAATAAAATGTCAAGCAAATGATATTTAAATAAATGTGTCAATGTACAATTAATTCAAAGTACAACAAAAATTCCTATGTAGGAGGAAGAAAACCTAAATTTTGTTCAACAAAATCATACTGTACCATGCAAATGGCCCCAATAATCATCCCACAAGCCAGCATTCCACAATACTTTCCAATCACCGAAATTCTCACCTTCTTCTCTGTCTTCTCCGGCGCCTTTTCTTCTATGATTGTCACGAAAAACTCAGCCGGGAAGCCATCAGTTGATGGATCCGATTCACACACAGCCTGTGCATCACCATTCAAATCACACACACGAGTGCATTCAGAGCATACTGACAAAGTATCGAAATTATAATAGTTCGGTTCAAAATAGTTTTTACATTCATCCCAATCCCGAAAGGCGGCCTCGAGTCCGACGAGTCTCTCTGCAATGTGTTGCAAGTGGTGGGGCTCGGACGGCTGAGATGAAATCTCCGCCGACAAAAGATTCTTTAGAAACACTAAACGCTGCTCAATCGCTTCGGAGATGAAGTGGCGTCTTGGTGTTTCCGGTGGAAGGTGGAGCACCAGGAGGAATTCGGATTCGAGTTCATGAAGTTTCTTCTGCAGAATATCAGATCTTTTAGACATTTTTTGTAGTATTTTTGCAAAGCTTCTTTGTTGGTTCTCTTATGAGAGGACAATGCCTCACCTACCCAATTGGCGCGACAGTTATTATCTTTCCGGTGGCGGTTATCGGGAGTTATATTGCTGACGTGTATTCATTGGGGCAGTACAAAATTTTTAGCCCATGTTCGGTGCACATTTTTGCTCCAATAATGCATTTTTTTTTGTTGATGTGATGGGGGCATATGTTTCGTTTAGTTAAAAATAATATTTTTAGTAAATTTTAATAAAAATTGATAAAACTTGTAGTTAAAAAGTTGATAAAAATTTTGAATTTAATGAAAGGTGGGTTCCAAAATGAGTTTTAGAAAATTGTTGACATATTAATTAATAATTCATCTCACAATTTCTTAAAAGTAAATTTACCTAATAGGGAAGTTTTAATTTTTAAAAGTAGCCAAACTGACATGCTCCTCGAGTAGGAAGATTGAATCTGACTGGCAAGAGCGAACACATGGCTTCTGACTTTCTTTCAGTTTCAAGAATTTGAGCTTCATCCATAAATTCTCTCTCGAAGTGAAGATTTAGCCCATGTTTTGCGTAATTAAAAATTAAATTTTTAATAAGTTTTGATAAAAATTGAGGATCTCGTAAAATATGTTTATTATTTTTTATTTAAAATTTTATTACGTGTTTAATCTACGCCAAACAGGCATTTAGAGAAGAAATGAAAAAAACTTTTCGGCATCTTAATTTCAAGATTATTAGCCAAAAAAGGTAATTTCTTGATTGCTTTCTTTTTTGTTTTGTGGAAGTAATTTCATGATTGATTCTTTTTCTCACCAGTTTTTGTTATGACTTGCTATTGGCACTGCCACGTGGCCGAATTAGTTAAGTTGTGGACCAATTCCTATCGAACCGCCAGCCATAGAAGACGAGGCCCTGGGGCAATTTTGAGGCTCAACTAATCCGAAGTGAATATGCCGAAGCGGTCTAGGTCCCATGCTTCACCAGCTAGTGACGGCCTATGTGCGAAAGTATTGAATTTATTAGGGAAATTTTATTTGAATAATTGATGTGACTCTTGTAAATAGTGTATTCATGTGTTGTTCACTTGTTTGTCAATAGGGTGTAAGAACATTAAATGCTTAATAAAGTTAAGAGAGTCAAGGGGATAGTTAGGATTTGATGGCTCAATCGGGGAGATGAGGTCTCGTATAATTTCATCTAAATGTCACCATTCCATTTGTAACACTATAAATACCTCCACCATATAACAATGAGGATTCTTGCAACTTTAAATACTTAGAGCAATCTATTATGTTCTCTCATACTGATTCATAACAACTTCAAATTAAGTTTATAGCGATTGGTTCTTATTAAACATTCGTGTCCACAAAATTTCGTCTGCATCCGAACGGGAACGTCTCGTGTCGTTGAGTTTTTCCCATGTCCAATTATAAGAGTGATCTCGACCGTTGATTTGTCCTTACATGTTGGATATAGCTCACACATGTACGGGCGAGCCTGATATTTGTTGAATTCATTTTTGGGGTCAACACTTTCAATCTTCCTACTCTTCCTACTCTAGGAGCATGTTTGGCTACTTTTAAAATTTCCATATTAGGCAAATTTACTTTTTAAGAAATTGTGAGATGAATTATTAATTAATAAATATGTCAACGTTTGGTTCTAATTTTCTGTAACTTTTCGAACCCACATTTGTTAAATCCAAAAAATTTTATCAATTTTTTAACTATAAGTTTTATCAATTTTTATTCAAATTTACTAAAAGTATTATCTTTAGCTAAACGATACTGAGGCTATATTTGGAGCTAAAGAGTTAATTAAAAGTAAGTTTGTTTAGGTTCAACCAAACACGGCATAAATTCAAAACCAAAAAGGCTGTTCTATCGAATTTGTATTGGCCCAAAGCATTTTCGTTTTCAACCCGCAGCCCCTGACACGTTTTATTTTTTATGACCTTTTTTTCTTTCATTTCTTTATCCCACATCGCGATTTCAAAACCCTATTTTCTACCCTGTTTTTGACCCTGACTGAGTATCTTTATTGATGTATTATTTCGTAACTATTACTTGCTTTGAAAATTCAATTTAACATGGTGAATAATTTGATAAAATTAATGAGTGGGTAAAATAATGTTTAATTATTTTATAATATTTAGCCCATGTTTGGCGTAATGATGTTTTTCATTATGGGTAAAAAATTAAGTTTTTTTTTTTTTTAAAAAAAAAAAAATAACATAACATTAATGAAAATAATTTAATGTATTACTTCTATCGTTACCTACAAGATTTCATTATGTAAAATCCATCATATAATTACATCCTTATCATTATTGTCAAATACATCGTCCTCAATATATACAATTAAACCATAATCCAACCATCGAGTCTCCAATTTAATTGTAGTGTTCAAACTGTGGATTAAGGACCTTGAGAAGTTTGATGTTGAGGTGCAGAAAAAACGTGTTCAATCGTAATCATCGGTGTAAATGATGAAAAGGGAAAGACAATTATTTAATAAAAATAACAAACCTAAATATAGGAAGAATGGCCCTGCATGAACTACTATGGCCAACCAAGCGTTGATGGTACTCAAGCCTGTCATGAAACGGGCCACATCACTATCTGTTTAAGCAACAAGGAACTTAACACACTAATAAAAATCCCAACTTGACAAAAACACTACTGCAATAAGATTTCAACTCACAAGTATTCATTTGAAGAGAATGTAAAATAATCCCCCCCACCCCGAATTGTGAGGGGGGCAGTGGGCCCGGCTCTTAATTATTTTACTAAGCCCCTTGTATATAAAGAAAAGAAAGCGTATAATATAGACACAAGAAGTTGCAAATACATCGATTTTATGCGTCACAGGCCTGCACCAGTTTCCAGCCTTCCAATATCAAGGACTTGAAAAGAAAAAATAAAAATAAAAATAAAAAATAAGTAACTAAAATCACATTTGCAAAAGATTATTCACAGTGACCATCACAGAATTTGTCCGCTGTAGATCCTGCAAATTTGCACAGTACATCGAATATCAGACTGGGGTTTGATACTTTTCGTTATACAGAACTTCTATGGCGAATTTTTAGCATAGAAAGGCTTTCTTCACTTGGAATGAATTAAAATTGTACCTGAAAGATTAGATCATCAGGGACGTGGGGCAGTACTTCCCGAACTGTTTCAGCCATGGCGAGTATATTTGCTATATCATCATCCGACGCATGTGATGGTGATCTCATACTTAAACCACCAGAACCTCCAGGATACCGCAGAGGACCAGGAGGAGGGGCTCCCATCCTAGATGTACCAGCCTGGGAGGGATTTGGAGGAAAAAATCCCCACGCAGCATCTTCAAGGGCAGTTTCTCCTACGGCTGCAAGTTGCCTCATTACCATCTGAACTCGACCAAATCCAGATGGGCCCGCACCATCTAAACCCAACCAACTTGATTCCATTCCAGTCCTCCTATTATGGAAAAGTAAAAAGGAAAAGAACAAAGAACAGTAATGAGTTTTCAGTCTCAGGCTGAAAAGAAGTGGATCAAAAGAGTTTGTAGCAGAACAAAAAAGAGAGAGAAACAAGTAACGGTAGGTAATGATTAACTGCGTTACTGTTTCAGCATGGAAAAGGAAAACAAGATAGCTATCAAGTGCATAGAACTACTAGACACACACTTGACATTGCCTCTGTTGAAGCAATAGAAGCTTTTACGAGGGCAAATGAGGTTTGCTATATTCTACCAAATTAGATTTTTAAACAACCGACAATAAGTTATCGGCAAAGCTAGGCTCAGAATTTTTTTTTTTTTTTTAATAACCGTGGATGTCCAGGCCAAGCTTTCGCACACCTCAACTAATCCCACGAGGCCCTGCCGATACTTACTTCAGTGACCATGAGGAGACTCGAATTGCAAAGCTAGGCTCAGACTTCAACCTTTCATCATCCCATTGTAACATTTAAGTAAAAAATTCAATTCAAACAAAGATGTATCAGATGAAAAATAGAAGAGAAGTTCTCAGTCAACACAACACATTCAAGCAAAAAATGTTCTTCCAAGTGACATCAGCGAAAATTATATTAGGAAAGCCACATCTAATGCCAGAATAGTCACTGAAGCATTGAGGAAAAAAAAAAAAACAGACCTCCGATCACCATTTTCCGAATTCTGTGGCTGATTAGGGAAGACCCCAGAGGGCAGGTTATGACTAGGAAGATTTGGCCGCTCAAGTACAGCACTCATTTCACGAGCAAGCTGCTCATCTCTTGAAATTTCTGCAGCACGGGCGTTTACCCCATTTTCAGGTTGGCCTATAAAAAGTGGCTTCCGACAAGTGGGGCAAGAGTAATTCTCAGTCAAACCTTGATCTAGCCTGTCAAGGAGACGTCATGCAGAATTAGATTGTACTCATCCCAACTGCAAGTGGCGTTAAACAATCATTTTGGGAAATTATTATAGAATGTAGATCATACCAAGATCTCAAGCATGCAAGATGAAAAAGATGATTACAGGACAGCTTCTTAGCTTTTGCCATTGGTTCCTGTCATTGCCCAATAAATACATAACATAGTGAAGATGGGAAAAATTCAATGAGATGGGGAAGCAAAGGTGAGTCAAATTTACCCTGCAAATGGCACACTCATCATCATATGCTCGAAGCTCCTCAGGTGTAGCATCAGGAAGTGCTCCATGAAGGGTCCCCAAAGCCATCCGCAATTTGATGAAACCTTTGGCACGTTTTACACATGCACTTAAAAGGGCCTAAGCAAAAAAAGTGTGAATTTAAGTAACATAACCAACCAACAAGACGGTAAAGCAGCACCTGCAACAATAACAACTGTAACAAGAAGATCAAGCAGGATAGAAAAAATTATAATTGCAGTAGCAAGTAGAGAAATATTTACCCGAATGTTCAGGAAAAGGACAGCATCCACAAGATGAAACGCCATGCCATGAAGCAACCAAATATGCAGATAATGAGCAATGGCCATCAACAGTGTCATCATGTCCAGGAAAAACCCCAAATTTCGAATAATGATGCCTTTCCATTCCCACAATGAACCTATAGTTATAGTGCTACCTTAGAGCATAAACAGTGATAAATACAAGCTATCCTATCACCGTAAATTTCAGTTCATAATGGGGGCCCAAAAAAATTCACAGAAGACTTGTGAACAAGTATTTTCTCCTGAAGGAAGAAAATATGAAGGACAAAATGTAGAACTGTCACGACATCAGCATTGTCACTGTAACACCCTATATGTAGTTGTGTAGGAGTTGCTGTTTAAGTTCTAATTTGGGTTAAGCATTTTTGGGCCAAATGGAAAAATTGACCAAGTAATTACTCCCTAAGCCTACAACTCAGTTCACCTGCCAAGCATGGCTGCATAAATAAAAGCATACTCTGAAAGTGAAACTTGTCAAATTTACAATTAATTCAAAACCCTTAATGTTTTGAAGAAGAATAAGATCAAACCCACAAATATAATAGGACTGCGCTTTTCCCCTAATATGGCATCATTGGAAGAAAGTTAAACCTAAGAGAAATTGTGTTGGCTTTATAAAAATAAATCTTACATTTTGATAAGCAATGCGCTTTCACTATTAAATCGATCCGGATTCCTGCTAAAATGCGAGATACCATGTTTATCTAATTAAAACATATCATGCTTTACCGAGAAAATGTTGTTTGCCACTTTTAAACCAGAGAAAAAGTATCAACGCCAACGTTGTTGTGAAGTCTTAGATGACAACAGAACAATGAGTTGTAAAATCCGAGATATAAAACACAACAATAACAGAGAGGTACGTATAAACGAAGACTTAGATCCACCTGCAGGGGATATATCGAAGATTTTAGATAATCGGTAATTTGCAATATCTCCAGCAGAGTGATGCAGCCATATCTCAAGCAACTGAAATCCGTGAACCACCATGGCCTATGGATAAAAGTAATAAAACAGTCAACCAAGTGGTGATTTACATTCAATAACACCATAAATTCTACTAATCAACATGAATGCTACCTGTAGTGTCTCAAATGCTATGCTAGTAGGTTCAAAAAATAACAACAAAGACACTGATGAACTTGTTGCACTGTACATGGTAAAACATAGCCACATCCTACAACACATCAAACATCGTGTAAGAAACTTCAAACAACAATACCACCAAGAAAAAATAGTCATTTGAATGTTAACTAGAAAAAAGTTGAACGGTAATATAATATTGTATATGAATAACTTTTTCCCACTGTTTATAACATTAAATGCCAGAAATTAGGGAAATCAGAAGGTGACATACTAAAAAGTACGCAGAGATTTGTAATTAATGTAACTAATCTTTGCACCAATCATTATTCCCCTTACCTAGAAGCTAAAACTGATATAATCTCAGAATATCTGTCTTGCATAAATATTTTCTTCTGCAGGATTTAGGTGTAAAATAGGGCCGTGATTCACACCAAATCTGGAGCAGTGCACAATCAAGCTTATAACACGAGAAGTGCAAATACAACACCCAGCAATGAAATGAGGGATCTTAAAGGCAAGTGTCAGGCAAAACAAGGGAAGCAATCAATAGTTAGCTGGGAAATGTAGGAAGGACTCCACTCACAAAAGAGAAAAAACAAAAGGAAGAAAAAGAAAATGCAGGCAGGTTTGGCTTTAAATGGCCTTTGTATAAGCGGTACTGAAGGTTTTCCTAGGCATTACTGGTTCTCACGGTGTCGAACAGGTCCAAAGAAGGCTTAGAAAATGACTCCCAGGGGGACGAGCATTCATTCTCCCTTGAAAACCATAGTACAAAAACTCCGGGGATACCACTTACCAGAATACTGAACTGCTGCCACCGGGGTATTAACATACACAACTCTTTTGAGCAATAAATAATTACCAATGTTTCCAAAAAGATAAACATAAGTTAAGAAGACATCTAGGGGCACAATCCATTTCCAACATGAAATAATTTATTTTAACCACGTATTTTATGAGTTCCAAAACTTTTCAACCACGCATTTTATCAACTTCTATCAAAATCTACTAAAATTTAATTTTAGCCCCAGTTTGCTACACTTAAAATTTTCATTTTCATTCTTCTACTCATTTTCAATCACACATTTTCAATAAAATAATATTTTCCATTACACCAATAAATTTTCCTTCTCTTTTAACCATACATTCTCCATCAATTTTCCATCACATCAATAACTTTTCCTTCTTTTTCAACCACACATTTTCCATTCATCTATTATTCCAGAATACATTCTTCCAAAATAATGTGGCTCAAACACACTCTTAATTCCTACCAGAGAGGGGCTAACTATTCTCAAGCATTGGTTAAGTAGCATATAAAATCATAAATATTACTACTACTACACACATTCGTATTCTTCAGCTTATGATAAAAAATAATTAAAAAAATCCTCAAAATTTCTGAAGGCAAAAAAGTGGATTTCAAGCAATACATTCAATAGAAAAGGTATTGTAAAATACCAGAGCAAGTCAACAGAGAAAACCAGCAACAATGCAGAATATACACGGAAGTATGTCCATGGAGTTGCAGAAGGAGAAGCATTTAAACGTTCAAGTCGATCCCTAGCTAAAGCTTGAAACATCTGCGCAATAAGCAGATGTTAATTTCATAATAAGCGATCCCATGCACTCAACTATATCAACTGCTTGTATATTTTGAATGAATAGATGAATACCTTTAAGAAACAAACCACGCCCAACCAAGTTGACCACAAGCCTGCTTGAAATATTGTTGGGGGGACCACTAATGGAAGAAATATTCCCTGTGTCCACACATTAATCAGTCACCGAGAGAGAGAGAGATTATTTGTTTCTTTTTTTCTTCATATACTTCAATCAATTTAGCATGGCATTGAATGTATTTCCATTTTACTTATCCCCAAAATAAAAATACATACATGCATGCATGAACACACACAGACACTCATATTGGCCATGCTTGCTATAGTATCAAGGGACCAACAAATGCTGAAGCTCTCCCGTGACCCAGTCCGGTCAAAACACATGTCGGCGCTCCTATATTTTCCATGGAAATGCACCCAACCCCACCCATCCACCTAAAAAAATAAAAATATTGGTAATCCTCCGTAAAAGAAGTACTCGCCAAGATCTCATCCATTTCACATTCATCAAGTTTACACGTTCACGTGACACTCATGATATCGCAACAACTAAAGTTCTAATAAAATCCAACAACAATATATGCTAGCAAGTTTATACTAATGTCAGCATTAATGTTCAATATGTGCGTGTGTTTATAAATTACGTGTGTTAAAATTGGTTGTATAGACCAGAGGCCTTGTTACTTTCTGACTTAACAAACGATGACTGCTCAAAATTAAAATAAACAGAAGAAATAACTGAAGAAAAATAAAATAATAAAACACTGTATCACAATAAAATAAAAGTAATTAATGGTTGTCAACAAACCATTTTTGCAAGTAATCAAAGCCATATATGACAAGTTGGCAACATATAAAGGATAAAATACATGCTGCTGGTTTTCAAAGGCTACTTTAGTGCCCACAAGTGGCTTGTCAATACTTAAACCAGTAGATGGTATTCTCAATTAAACCATAGCAGAATTTATATTTTGTGTCACTTACAAAATTTCACAAGACTCACAACATGTAGTTACAGAAATTTCATAGCAGGCTACAGTCTATGAACCTCAAACGAACTCTAGAATTTAAAATTCATGTCTGACAAAGAATTGAAAACAACTTTTTATTATTATTATTCCTCGGGTGAGTTAGTAACATTCTATTTCAGTTCTACTGAAAGTGTAACAATCATCATGTCAATCTTCCCCTGAGCAACATTATTGCTCAATACTTTCTCAAGGAAATAAGAGACAAGATCGAAAACAAGTTTGATAAAAAAAATCTTACAATCATAGCCAAATAGTTGTCAGCTCAAACAAAATAAAAACAAGGGCATGGCATAAAGTAATAAACTTAAATGAGGTCTCAGTCACCGTCATTAAGATTTAAGCACAATAAGAAACATAAATAAATAGAATTAGAAGAAACTAAAATGCAACAAAAAAGGAACAGAAATTAGAACATAGTCATTTCTTACCTTGTAAATGATGTAATTGATGAGACGTTCTAATAATTTTCGAATTTCAGATGAGTACAACTCTGAAAAGAATATCGTCTGCATAAAAAGACCACATAGGCCATGGAAACATCACTATACAAGCAATGTATCTCTCAGCAATATTTAAAGTTCTTCAAAGCAAATTCAATACGAACTTGTGTACTAAAATTCAGTCATTTCTTTATGCCAATCGCTACCCTATATTACTCTTAAAAGTCCCAATAACTCATATTTCAAATTATGACTGATTATAAGTCCATAAATTATGCCTTCAATAAGCCTTAACATGCTTGAGTACAACAGCTGGCATATTTACTACAAACTAGTTTCTCTTGTAAGCTCCATATTAGATGGGCATTCCATTTTCTCCCTGTTGTGACAAACATGATCATGATCCCTCATTTGACATGCCAATCCAAGTAGCTGGTTATTTTAATATGATAGAAACAGTAAACACTACAGAGAATAATGAATTGTAGAGCAGGAAAAAGTATGCAAAAACATGCAGATAGCTCATGTCAGATCACCAGTTACTCTAAAGTAAAAGGAGCTGAATTTTCTTTTCATGATTGAGTTCATTCATTTTGACTGCTTTATCAGATTTTCTCACAGTAATCTTAATTCATACAGATCCCAAACCACATAGTTTCTCCTCCATATATGACATCTCCAGTCAGTGTACTTGTCCTTAGAAATATTGTCAGTTTTCTTCATCTACATTTTTTCCTTTGGTGGAGGGAGTGCGTAGAAAGGTGAACATGCAGACTGGAACAATAGTATAGGCGTCTAGTGTACCATTCAAATGCTTCCATCTTAATATTATGAGATTCATTAATGTGAAATGTCAAGGATAAATCTAATTGTGATAATATCACCAAGAAATGCTAGTAAGATAATGCAATTATTCAGATAATCGAGTCTAGTTCAGACCAGTTTCAGAATGATAATGCATTTGATTTCCAGAAAACTAAGTGAAAATTATGATTATGAAATTAGAAGATCAATCAAAATATGTTGGAAAACTTACCTTGAGACATAAAATGAGCAAGATAAATACATTGAGTGCTAAACCAGCCACCAATGCAAGAGTGGTGAATGAACCCAAAAGCAGCTCCAAGGCATGGCTTGCATTCTCAGAATTAATAAGATCCTCAACAATCAAACCATCTGATTTATAATTCTCAAGTGACATTTGCATCCAATATTGGAGGCTTACAAGGTTTAAAATGGTACATCCCGCCGAAATTGACAATAACTTCAGTCCCATTGAAAATAAAAACAATCTTTCAACCAAAACTAAGTTTCAAAATTTTCATGAGAAGAACATTAGTATGACAATTTTCGCAGGCAAGCAATCATGAAATATTATCATTGCGATTGAACAAAACAATAACTTGTTTAACTAGCTTCAATACATTCCGTCAAATTATCAATGGAATATCACGGCTGCAACAAAAGATCCTGCAACCATAAGCAAGATAATTCATTATTAGAACCTGGTCAAAACCATAAACAGCCCAATATCTCTACAAATTGCAGAAACAAATTGTTGCCTCTTTTAAAGTCTTTTATTCATTTTTTTTTTTTTTTTTTTTTTTTGAAGAGGAACAACAAATAGGTTAGAAAGGGGATGGAAAATTGACCTATATTGGAATCCTATGACCTAATAGCCCCAAAGATAGCATTAATTTGGGAAATTAAAGATTTCAAATTTTCATTTTTGAAGATGATTTCAGAAAATTATGCACCTTTTGCATCCTACATCTACCGTGTCTTTAAATCTCTCTTACAACTGTATTGACTCAACAAGCATATGGAGATCATAGAAACACATTCCAACTCGACACATCTGCCAATATAAAAATACAATTTAATCCATGGAAAGCACCCAATGGGAATCAGACTAGAACGAAGCTCCACGTAAACACGTGATAATAAACTCTAATTCTCTGAATTTAAACTATAATAGTAATAAATAAAAGAAGACTCGACTATCTGATGCAACAGAACTACACATATAATTATAATCGATATCCAGGTGTTGATCTTTCATATATCTTATAGCCTGAAAACAACTTCGATGCTAAAAAAAATGAACTGCCATAAATGCCACAATATGAAAATTCGTATGAACTGACATATCAAAGCGATATTAAACACATCCAAATGGAAAAGAATAAATTTTTATCTGATGTATTATTCAACGAAAGTCAAAGCCCTAAAGTAACCAAAGGGGAAACCCCCCTTTCCATACCAAATTAAACAACCAGGAAAACGGAAAAACGGAAAAGGAACCAGAACTTGAAGAAAAAGACAGGCGATCGAATTGAATGCACAATATGAAAATTCGTCAACTCAAAAAAATTCGATCAAGCATATATCTATACATATACATGACATACATGCGAATTGGACGGGATATTATTATACATAAAAATAGTGATGATATTACAAATTATTCAGGCGAATTTGAAGGCGATCGAATTGAATATCTGTAATCTCTCTCTTTTGCGCGAGATATGATAATTTTTTTTGAGGGAAAGGCAATAATGAGTAAAATCCGGGCTACATAAAAATAAATATCAAGGATTTATCATGGAAATAGAAATATGTACATATGCCTTTTATTTTGTCCTTTTCTTAAAGGTCTTGTTTGGAATCAATTTTACTTTATTATTATTTTTTGTTTATAATTATTTTTGTAGTTGAGAAAATAATAATAACTTACATTTTTTTGACATAAATTTCAAGACGTAAAACTTTGTAACTTTGATGGACTAATAATAAAAAACATACTCAAATCCAGGTTAAAAGATTTTTAACAACATATTTTATTGATGAAAGAGATCAATTAAAAAAAATATAAGGCTCTGTTTGGTTTGGTTTGGATTAAAATCGAATTAAAATTTCAAGTTAAAATCAAAAAATAATGTTAATCACACATTATATGGGATTCATAATTTTTCAATCACACATTTTATCAAATTATACTAAAAATTTGATTTTAATAACATTAGTTAAACGGGGTATTTATTACTTTTTTTATTTTTTTAAATAGCATAAATAATTTGATAGTATTAAAATAACTAATTTTTTAATGAAAATTACCACATACAAATAATTATCTTCAAATAAAAACAATATGCGCAGAACTCAAAATAAAGATAATAATAATATTTAGAAATCAATATTTGTAATAATTTACATTTTTAGATGCGTAACGATCTAAAAGACTGAACGATGACTAGGGCAACGCCGACCATCTTTACGTGGACTCAAAAAATAATTTCCTTTTGAATAATTTTCCTTTCTTGGCAATCGAGCACTCCAGTTCTGAATGATCGCCGCCACGCACGGAGGCAATAGGCTGGATCCTTCCTGAAGCTTAGGCGCCGAAAGCTCTGCTATCCTCTGACTATAACAAAAATATATGGGTATTATAAGGAGAAATTTCTCGTTCATTTCTGGAACAGTATTTGGAATTTATATTGCCCAGAATTATAATGTTCCCAACATCAAGAAGGTTGTAAATGAGGCCCTTTTCTCTGCAAAAAAAGTTGAAGAACAATACCGCAAGCCGAAGAAGCCTGGAGACGATGCCGTTGAGTATTAACCTCGACGATTACAGGTGTTACCTCACACAATTCCTTCATTTTTTTTCAATCTTTTCTTGTAGGTAAACTTAAAGGATTTAATTGTAATTCGATTTACTGAAGAAGTAATGACTTAGAACTTCTGTATATTGTTGGAAACTTGATTATTTTGTTGCTAATTCAATATAAGTAATTATTTGAAGGAATATTATTTAAATTACTACTGATTTTGAAGTTCAAAGTGGTTTGCCTGGAGTATGTTACTATGGCTCGGCCTCTTGTGGAGCTGAATCTTGTTTACATGGTTCAAGTTATAAGGTATTAGGATTTATTGGTTTATATTTCGCGAGCTAACCTTGGTCATCAATACCCCTCAGCTGGGCAACAATAAAGAAAGCAAGTAGCAATTAAGTGAGATTTCCTTTCCCATGGTTGCTTGAAGAATGCGAGTTGAATTGTCACGATATTCAACAAATGTGAAAAAGACGTGAAGAGTAAATATAAAGCAGGAATGCTTAAATTTTTTGTAGAAAATTATCAATGAAGTAACTATTGGATCATGGTCCAAGTGTAAATCAAATTTGCATAATAACGAGATTACAAAATTCTCTCTACCCGGAGGAGGCACGACATTCATCAAGGACATCTCTTGGATCACTGCAGTAACAACAAAAATCAAGTATCGACTTAGTCTAAGTCGAATGAATTATAACTAAGGTGAGAGAAAAGGAAAATCTGCACCATTAGATAATCGAACACTTATTGGGACTGGCTAGCAGAGAACTTTAGCTAAATTGGACCAAGATCTAACTCGTGATAGTCTCCTACAGGTATGGCCAACGCTTTTTATTTTATCCTTTTTCTCTCTCAATGATATGCTCACTCTCTTTCTTGGCAACAAAGCCTTCGATACTTTTCCATAAAGCATCAGCCATTGTCTACTCTACTCGTTGAAGTCCTTTCAATGTAGGTAAAAGGTGTTCATGGTTCCAATTACTTATATTATGTTCTTTTCCTGTTTTCTTGCACAAGTAATCGATTGTTGATCTTTAAGGGATACAAACTAGGTTACTAGTCAATATTTATTCACATGTACTGCAATCAGTGTAGTTCAGTTGTGGATTCTTTTCCTACCGAAGAAGTGATGGGAAAATTTCCAGTTGGTTGCACATGCATGTACTTTTACCTATTGCGCTACAAAATCAAGAACTTTATTTCTGGTAGAAAATTTTGTTCAGGGTATGGGAACTCATTTAATTTATTTCCTTTGTTGATACATAACTCGTGATGACATAATTCTAGTCTGCCATATGTGAGCTAGAATCAGTTGAGGTTCAGATGCCCAAAGCTTATTCATTAACACGAGACCTTAGTGCCAAATTATTCCATATCAGAACTATCCTTCTGTTTTTGGTAGATGCTTTTAGTGCGAAAGATGAGATCAACAAAGTGAAAGAAGAACCTTTTTGCTCTGGATTTTTTTTTTTTTAGCTTGTTTTTCTCAAATCAAAGATTTTGAGAGAGATATCAAAACGGACAAGAAAGTTTCATGTTAGAGAAATATCGGGATTTGGACATTATATGAAAAAATAGATTTGGCTGCATCTTCAAAAACTGGAAAATTGGTAGGACGAAGATTCTGATCAAATTGGACAGAAAACAAACAAATTCACCAAAAAAATGAAGTGTGATGCAGCTACTGCAAATGAACTAGGCTTAATAGAGTCAAAAGTAATTAAAATTAGAAAGTAGTTACTTTTTGGAACTTGACATATTTCAAATCTATATAGTTATTCATCTTTCCGGTAAATTAACTGATGATTCGGTGAGGGGATAGAATAATTATTAGTTATATTGCTTCACCTCCATAATAGTATATCTTCCATCCAGATATTGCATTATAGTGCAAGTAAACATATAGTACTATGGAATGTGTATCTTTCTTTTACAAATATCTTCTTCTACATTGTTTCTCTTCTGCAGAATTTCCTTGATTTGTCAAAAAAATTTATTCTGTTTCGTTTTTTGTAGTTTCTTTACGTCTTAGTTGGTAATTTATCTTGTTTATGAAGAAATTGTTGGGCAGATTCTTTGTAATTCTCGTCTTTATCTTTGTTCTATTTCTGCTTCCATGGTCTATATGGGTTCAAAAATAAGTTAGTATTTTATAGTTACTTTGTTAAATCTTAATTAGGTATATGGTTGATCCTTTTCTGTAGTACTAGTTTTACACCCGTGCAATGCACGGGTTGTGGTATTTTTAAAGTAATATTAGTGTCTTGAATATTAAGGTTAGATCAAAAATTGTATTATAAAATTTCATTACGTACATTTGTATAAAAGAAATAATGTTTCGTAAAAAACCCTCGTTTTCATTATCTTAGAAGAACACAAATACT
>CAIGRO010021113.1:0-11492 GCA_903798355.1 Fraxinus baroniana
AGAAATTTCTGAAAAATAAATGTCTTTATTTATTAATCCGACCAAGTTGGTCAAGCTAGAAACAAGAACACGCTATTGTCCTGGCTGGCCTATTCACTTAGGACAAACTAGAGTTTGTCACTTGAGTAAGCTACATTTGATATTTTAACTCTTTTAAAATATCAGTGTGCCCTTGCCAAATCTTCTTGGCTCTATACCATAAAATCTGTCNATCCAAGATGCTCTAGGGGCGGGGCGGGGTTCAACCATTTTTTAATAAAATATTCTACATATAAACCAATAAAATTACTTTACTTTTCAACCAAACATTCTCCAAAAAACATTAT
Organism: Fraxinus baroniana; assembly: GCA_903798355.1. Lineage (NCBI taxonomy): Eukaryota > Viridiplantae > Streptophyta > Magnoliopsida > Lamiales > Oleaceae > Fraxinus > Fraxinus baroniana. The sequence goes on from CAIGRO010021113.1 coordinate 327, forward strand.
TCAAAACTCTATTTCTTCTTCCAAAATGAGAGACAAACAGACCTTAAAAATATATGGAACCTGTTTGGTAGAGATTAAAATCGGATTAAAATTGAAAAATTAGCCGTTATTGTTGACTTTTATTAAACGGGTGAGACCCAATAACAGCCATATTTTTAATTTTAATTGGATTTTAAGCCGTACCAAACAGACTTTTAATGTTATAGCATTCGACTAAAAAGTTAAGTCTAATTTATAAACAGTTTAATTTATAAATAAATCAGAACTGAGTTGTGCATGTAATCACAGGGCATACAAGCATCAGGAGAAGCGGTCAAATAGTTCATTCCCCTCATTTCGACTAACTGGACAGTTGCATGATGCTTGTACATCTATTTGCGTTCTCAAGAATGTTGGATAAATTCTTCGACATTCAAAGTTTATTTGACGACTTTGAATTTCATGACTTGAAAATCGATAAGAGTACAATAAGAAAATCCTCCCCTGGTAAAAGTATATTCAAGTTGTAATGGGGTTTCTTAGAAACCACAAAGGATTCTTAAGCCGCAACTATTTACAACACTTCTAAACTACCTTACGCGTAAATATTGCATATTGTTATGTTGACAATATGTAAATGACAACATGGGAAATATTGAATATAAAAATAGAAAATGGCAGGACAGTAATTGTCGCCATGAGCCAATTTCCCTTAGAAACTATGATAATACACTTCATTTCGACTCTACGACATTGACACAGATTTTCCCCCCTCTCTTAATATCTTGCATTTGCAGCACTCTATAATGTGATATTTTTGATACAGCTTCAACATATTGAATATATGTACAAGGTTCCAAAAGCAAGACCCCCCACCATTCAGTATAACAACATGATGCATGTCGAGTCAAGTACTTCAGCAAGAAAAGAAATGGCTTTCTTGTGATGCCACTGGTGTCAAAAGTGGATAGTTCAACCCAATATCTTGTTAAGATAACACATACAGCACGCATTATTTGTTAACCGGAACCTGTTTGCAATGGGAGAAGAGAACCTTGCTTTCCTCTAATGAAGAAGGTAAGCTCTGATGGAGCAACCACCAATTTCAACCATTCTTGCAGTTCTTCACCTTCTACTTTCTCTTTTTCTACAATATATTGTTGCAAAATATCATAATCATTTGAAATTATCTCTTTTCATATTTAAAAACCCAAAAGTAAAATAGATACCAATCGAATCCCCAATACTCCATCAGGGGAAAATGCTGCCTCAGACATAAAGATTTGAAAATAAATGCAAATCTTTTGCAACAATTAATATGCCCCACCATCCTCTCTCTCTTCTAGACACTACAAACTGTAAACCAATATAAAGGGGAAGTCTTTGCAATTATAGTTTCAGAATTGTAGTTAGATCTTTTATCCTGGTTGGAGGAGAAATTACAAAATGCCTAGCATTCCCTGAACTGAACTGAACTGAGATTGGTTTTTTCCCAAAAACAGGATCATTATAATGCATAAATAGTAGTTCTTAGTGAATATCAGTACTAAAACAAAAATTGTCCTTGTTTGAATGGGTTTAAGGATGGCGCAGAGGAGGTTATGTAGCATTTATTTATATATCTTTAGGGAGACGGGAATGAGAATTGGTATGAAAAATAAGGTCACTTCGCACTGATGCTGTTAAAGCAAGATCTTCAGTGTTCTGGATCTTAGTTAGATGCATGTTTCAAGCAATGTATTTTGGTTTACTTTCATAATTTATCAAAAACGTCGTTCTGAGGTTGGGGACGTTCAGTCTTTTTTTACCCTGGATCTTGTTGAGATAATAATTTTGTTAGGTCCTTGATATTTGTATTTTTTTTTCTTTCCCCGTGTAAATATCACCAAGATGCAAGTTACTAATCATAAAGTAATTTATTAATTACCTTCCAAATGTGCCCCAAGACCCTCCAGAACAGTGTGATTGGCACAAACAACGGAGACCGCTACATCAAGAGCTGATTGCAGCAAGGCCTTAACCTCCGTCTGAACGAGATCAACAAGGTGCCCCTATCAAGTTAAACTTATAATCAGTACAGATGCCATGGTATAAATTTAGAATGGTGAAATAAAAATATAGGCCTAATTGAAGAAGAGAAATAAGAAAATGGATTACATTATCCCTTCTCCAAGGTGTAGATCCCCCAGACTCATCAAGTCCACCACCAGAAAGAGTAGTCAATGAAATAGGGCCTATGGTTTCATTAAGGCCATATTCAGCCACTGCCTTGTAGGCCATGTCTGTTGCTCGCCGTATATCATCAAGCGCACCTGTTGATACACGTCCACAGTAAATAACCTCTTCTGCTGCACGGCCCCCAAGAAGAGTAACAAGGCGCCCACGCAACTCATCGATGAAGAGCAAATACCTATCTTCATTGGTTGGTGGAGTGTAAGTAAATCCCAGTGCCCCTCTAGACCTTGGCAATATGCTAAGCTTCTGAAAGAGAGAGAAAAATAAATTGAAAGAAAGAAAAACAATGTGATGGTGATCAATGTATTGCACCATATACGCAGATTCATACTCCACAATAAATCGTCATACATATTTAGACTTCTACTGTATTTAAAATGAAAAACTACAAAAATTTTGAATATGCAATCAAATACAATTTTTTAGTAATAGTGATATCTTTGATTCATCAAGATTCTAGACACTGAAAAGAGAATACTAAATACCATGTAGTATTGAAATGTATTGCATTATTTTTATATTTTCTTTTAAAAACTATTATTGCAGCAGCATTGGCCTTCATAATATATATCTTTTCTGAAATACGGTCAGTAGAGACTAAAGAGTGTCCCACTGATGAGTGCAGATCATTCTTAACTTGCAAAGACTACTGAGAAAAAAAAGGGTTATAATGATAGCAATGTACTTGTCTTCTTAATTTTGAAGTGCACACACCACCCCTACTATATATCAGTGTGGATGGATTTCTTGGATGGGTTATACATCTAGTAAATGAAGAAAGACCACCTCTCTTTTGATGAAATTTATTAATAAAGGGAATAATGAAAAGAAAAGAATCAAAGGCAGCTGTTAAGGAAAGCCTATAAGTTGGAGTTATAGGTCACATTGACCTAATCCAGAGGCCATAACAATAAGTTGAATATAGCCCACCAAAAAGCAATCAATGAACTTCGGTGCTGCTACCTCAACACGTGGCTGACAAGAAAGAAGATTTGCAACGGCAGTTCCCACTACCGCATGACCAGCTTCATGCCGAGCAACAACAGCTTTCTCACTACCCGGCAGCTTGGTCGTCTTCTTTTCAATCCCCTGCAATATAAATGAAATAAAAAATATATATATATATTTATACCCTCGAGGTCAACTACGTCCAAGTGAGGAATATGTCAAAGCATGTAGGTACCACACAGTCCCACCAAGTAAATTTTGATGTCTATTGTTTATATGCCTCTCTCTACATCAGCCTTTATCTAAGAATCCTTTTTCTTTATTCCTTATAGAAAAAAGGGTTTCAAATTCTATAATATCCATTTTCCACCAAGCAAGAAAAGAAGCACAACGTATAAACTAACGAAAATCAAAGGAAATAAGCAAAAGACTCGTATCTACCAGACTTCTGAATCTAAAAGAAAACTCAATGAACAAAAACTTATTGAACTCACACTACACATGATAATAAAAGCTCTAAACTCGAGAATTTATCAAAAGTCAGGAAAAGGGTTGCACGTTTTGGAATATAGAAATCAACTGAATGATATTAAGCTGCCAATCAAAGGTATACAATTTTTTATGCATCTAGACATGGATCTCATCTCCTTCGCAGAGTGCTTTGACCACATGCATGAAAACTATCCCTGAAGAATACCCTGCCCAATGAGAAAACTAGATGATGTGCCTAATAACACTAACTATAATGTTCACTAAGTCATATTGGATGAAACAAGGTTTCGCGTGAACAATTTTAGATAACACTTGATAATCGTGAGTCTTTCAGTTCCTAACTAAAATCACCAATGGGGTCGGTTACCAATACAGTACAGATACAATGACATATCTCAGAACAGAAAAAAAAAATAGTGTGCATCTTATACCGCTATCGATCGCTCTACAGCTAGGATAAAGTCAATTTTCTCCACAAGAAGTTTACTTTGCCTTCCAGCCAACAATGCAGCTTCATTCACCAAATTGGCCAGATCTGCCCTGCATAATATCCAAAATCAGAAAGAGAAAAACAATTTAAAATGTTAGTTAAGGTCAAAATCAACCCATCATAAGTTGAGGATGGAGAATAACTACCCTGTGAAACCAGTTGTCATAGAGGCGACTTCACCCAGATCAACATCCTTCCCAAGAGGAAGTTCTTTCTTGGAAACATGTACTTTCAAAATGGCTTCCCTTCCAATCCGATCAGGTGTTTCCACCTAAAGACCAATATTGTGCAACTTATTTCAAGAAAGCTACTAAAGCACAAAAGGTTGTTATCTTCAACTTTCATCACTCATAAAGGAAAATTTCAAATTAGCACACCAACCGCAACCACTCGGTCAAATCTTCCAGGTCTACGTAGGGCTGGGTCTAAAACGTCTTCCCTATTAGTAGCCCCAAGGACAATTACAGCCGAATTGCTGTCAAATCCATCCATCTCCTGCAGAATATTTTCTAGTACATTTATCTATCCTGGGTAAGCCAAATATGTCGTGAACAAGAAAATAATATTAATTTCCAAAAACCTTACAGTGAGCAACTGATTTAAGGTTTGTTCCCGCTCATCATTGCTGACAATGCGAAATTTACCGTCACGGCTCTTAGCTACAGCATCTATCTACACATTCAGGAATGCTAATTCAGAACATTGTGAAAGATTATTCACCAGATGCCTCAGAGATTGGACAAGAATTTCCAGTAGGAAAGAAGGGGGAGGATGAAGAGGAACCTCATCTATGAATATTATTGATGGGGCCTCCTTCTTTGCTCGAGAAAAAAGGTCTCTGACACGAGATGCTCCCATGCCAACATACAACTCAACGAACTCACTTGCTGAACAGCTGATGAAGGGAACTTCAGCTTCCCCAGCAACAGCCTTTGCTAGAAGTGTCTTACCTGTCCCAGGGAGACCCACCTGTAAGACGGATTCTGTAAGTACAATGATATTTCAATAATAGTCTGGAAACAAACTAAAACAGACAAGAGCATATACAAGTCAATGTAGATAGAAGAAACAGGACTTCAGCAAAATATTAGGGTTAATTTTATGTATATTTTATCATAAATCTGATGAAATCAGGTTAACCATGTCGATCATATCTTTTGAGTATTTCGAAAGCATATTGAGCATTAATATAAAAGATCCTCTTTTTTAGCAGACCATCAGTTATCTCAAGGCAATATTGAGTGTGAATAGCAGGCAATAACAGTGTACTTATATGTGATTCCGAACACTAGATCTTTAACCCCTACTTGGTTGAGGACTTAACTTACCAAAAGAACACCTCGAGGAGGGCGTGCACCAAGTCTCATATACCTGTCTGGGTTCTTAAGAAATTCCTGAATGAGAAATGTCTCTCCAAATGTAAAGAACTACAATCCCATTGTGTAAGTAATACAAAAATCTTGAGGAGCACAACATACCACAATTTCTTCTAGCTCCTCCTTGGCCTCATCAACACCAGCAACATCGGCAAAAGTAACAGTTTCCCCTTGTTCAGACACTTTGGCTGCACCCGAACCCCCAGTCTTGCGCTTTCTAAGCTGTCCTGGTGAATTCTGTATATTGCAAGCGATTACATGTACCAAAACATCTGCTTTCAGAAGCAAACATATAGTGTAATGGTTCATACCTGAGAAAAGCTTACAGGAAACCGATGAAGAAGACCTGCAAGTACTGCAACATAGAATAAGGCTATCTGCAAAACAAAGAAATGAGAATGGAGTCGGTCAACACTATCAAGTTTTAAAGCACATCAAATCCACACTCAAGAGTGTCAGTGGTAATCACATCCTATTGTTTTATCCCTGATAAAATGTCCGACTAAGTCCCCAACACGCAGTTCTCATACTATTAAACAAAATACAAGGAGTGCATATTATTTTCCTTGAAAAAATAACCATCCCTAATAAGAAAGTTCACATGCTCTCTATTTCGACTACATAAGAGGCCTTTAAGAATACAAAAATCTGGACAATTAGGATGGTCATCCTTAATTTGCTCGAAACTTACAACTTTATTACTCATAGAGTGGATAATAGTGGTCACACTACTAAGAGCATATACAAATTTATTAGTTATCTCAAGACTTTCATATAATCACAACCTGAATCTAGTGGTGACAATGATGATCTACAGAAATAAGTAGTTGGTAACAGCGGCCCCTGTGGTGGTTTTAAATGGTACGCAGTTGGTGATTTCTAGAGGTTGTAGATCATTTGAGTCCAAGTCCGACAATAATGTGGATAGTGTTGCCAAATGGTGTCGCATAATATTATGCGCAACTCTATGTGGTTCCATGAGTTGTGCATGTGCTAAAAGAACCCTCAAAGCTTTTTAGTGGTTGGCTTGGCTGTTTTGGGCTGTCATATTTAGAGTCTGATTGGTGGAGCTACTAATCCGATTAAAATTGAAAATATAGCCGTTATTGGATCCTACTCGTCTAATAAAAGTCAACAATAACGGCTAGTTTTTCAATTTTAATCCGATTTTAATCTCTAACAAACACACTCTTAGATTCTTATCCCACTAGTGACTCTTTTTCTGACAAATAATAAGAAGACTCTTCTCTTTAACGAACAATAACTAGACTCTTCTTTTGATAAAATTAATGTAAAGAATCTCAATTTTCTTTCGGGCAAAGAACACTGCGAGTTGTAGCTTCTGACAGTGAATTTGTTCACAGAATGAGAAGACAAACAAAAATATATCATTTGATGCTGAATGAGCAAGACAAACACAGGGAAACAGGGAAGAGGAGAATTTGGATAATTTCAATATAGACCAATACATCAACGATTATAATTGAAAAATATTATATTTAAAACTAATAACTATGGAAATGAAATAAAGAAAATCAATCAAAATAAATTGCAATCTACTCCTTAATCTTTCTTCCAATATGAATGTCTAGTTTGTGGGACAAGAACAATCTGATAGATGGAATGGGCTAGGGTGGGAACGGAGTTTGGGTGGCTGTTGTATGCAGATTTTATTTGAAAGAGCGATGAGAAGGAAAGGGTAACTAGAGGAGAGAATGGGGTGTCAAAAGTGGGGCTGACGGTCCACCAGAGATGGAGGGAGCAGTGTGGATGCAAGGGGTTCGATTGGACTAATGCGTGGCATTTGAAAGCAAAGTATTTAATTGGTCATACAAGAGAAGTCCATAAGATGATAAAAATACATCCGCGTCCTTTTATTTATTTCCTGAAGAGCTCATCTTCGGGGCTTATAATCTCTAACCAAAAAATTTTACCCACACAATGCAACAGCTTACAAATTGTTCAGCAGTTGGTCAAACAAGCTCCAAGTAGAAGGCATAGTGCAGCAGACAGGTAAAGTTAAAATTGAGATCTGCAGCATGAATAGGCGCGTTGATGGTGTCGAATCATGGGAAACTAAGATACAACATGTATGGCCTAAACATTACTGCTTGCCATTCACGAGAATATAAATGTGCAAGGACTGAGTAACAAATGCCATCTTCCTAAATGGTAAAGAAGCACTAGTTGACGGTAAAAATGAAAGAGCAAGATAGTTTGAGCACATTGAAAACAGACAAAGATTAGTAGGTCATGGTTGAATGATGAATGTATGGGCTGTAGTTGACTTGAAATATATAATAGATATGGTTTAATATTGAAATTCAAAAAACTATAAGCGACAGTTTCTGTGTGTAGGATAAGACATCCATCACCAGAAAGAATAAAATGAGGATATACATGAGATTCAAAATGACCAGGTAGTAGAGGGCACAATGTGACCAACAAGCAGAAATAAATGAGAAGGAAGAACATTTGTGCTAGGAAGTGGTGGGCAATAAATATACCACCTATAAGCAAAATAGTATGGCTGAAATGAGGATGTTAAGGTAAAAAATGAGCGACTACTAATGACGATTTTAAGATAAAAGAAAAAAAAAACGAGTGAAGCAGTAAGAAATGATTATCTCCTTTAAATGGTAAAGAAGCACTTGTTGATGTCTAACCAAGAAAGAAACAAGCAAGATGATTGGGAAGATGGAAAAAAGGTGATACTGGTGTAAAATGCTCGATCAACACACAATTACATCGGGTGATTTGAGAATAGAAGATTTTGTGTATATTAATGTCATAGCAAAGAGAGCAAGGTCTTAGTTTTATCAAGGGAAGAATCATGATTAATGGTCTGCGGTGAAGAACAAACCAAACATAAGTCCGAGAATGATATTGCATTAGTAAAATTACTATCACAGTAAGATTTAATGTATTATTAGAAAACTAGGGTAGGAAACCAACTAATTCAGGGATACTTTCCTACTAAATGAATCAGGGAAATTCTTAACAGCTAAGTGATCGTAACCAAACGCAAAATTCAGTACTGAAAGTAATAGACCAAACGCAAAACAGTTTACAATATTATGACCCATCACAATTTTTTGCTACATCTGTAACAAATGCAAATTCATCAAATTGTTTAGTTCATAGCATTGAAAAACATAAAAACAAGCAAAAGAACCAAACTTTATACTTACAAGTAGTAATGCATGGGCTTGCCATGCCCTAATTCATAGATAAATAAAGACTGATCTTTATAGAGAAAAAAAAAAAAAAAAAAACTTAACTTCATAAACATAAATCAGTTAACAAGCAAATTACCAGAAATCGAAAGGAGTAATAATAACTCACCAATGCAGAATTCAAGAACCCTCCAGACCTCTTATCAGGGGAACCAAACTCTACATCATTCTCAACCATCTTCTCATACGGCGTTTTGATGTCGCTTGGCCTTGTTGTTGTGTAGACAATCCTCTTCGTGGGGTTCACACTTCTTAACAAAGAATCTGAGTCCTGAAACTTACTATTCAGTTCATCACTACTCTCCATACTTCCAGTATTCATGGCATCCTTTTTCAACTTAAACATGATGTGGACCCCATCAACCTCCACTTTCTGCACCTGGTTGCTATTTATCTTATTCAGAAATTCACTGTATGGAACGCTCACAAACGTTGTAATAGTCCGAGGATCGGAACCAGGCAATGGAATCCCAGGCCGAAGCAACCTCATCACAAACATCACTATCGCTAACTGTACAAGCAAAACACCAATCTCTTGCGCTTGAATTATAGGTTGCCATCGCCATTGTTTATTCCCCTTTAACCACCGCCATTTATTCTTCCCCTCCTCCTTCTTCCTGCTTGAACCCGGTCTCGAACCCGAAGATTCCTGGTTTTCTTGCCCCTGGGATTCAGCCTTGTCCGTGGAATCAGTATCATGATCACAAGAACTATTAGCATGAATTTTCGAGTAATCAAAGTATCGCTTACGGCTATTCGACAAAAATCCTGACCAAAGACGAAACTTGGAAACCCTAGGTTGTAACCTAAAGGACGTGGAATTGTGAACTAAACGACAGGGATTTGCATGTAAAGCTCTATACCGATTGCAGAAGAAGCTGTATCTGTATAAATAATTGGGATTGTGGTAAGTATACATGGTAAACTGTTTGTGAATGATTGGAGGCAAGGGTTCAATTGTGGCCATAATTTATGAAGAAAACGCTTCATAAAGAAAATCAAATTGAGCACACAGAATCATATATACAGATACATAGATTTTGAGTGGGTGGATTCGTTCAGAGAAGCAGAGATTGTGGTGGGGGAATGGAGAAGGAAGATTTGAGCCGTTGGATTTGCCGGAGGCGATTTGTTTTGACCGTTAATTATCCGCATACGCTGCTTTTTTCTTGTGCGTTTCGTTTTATCCTATATTCTATTTTCTCTGTTTTTGTCCAAAGAATTCGTGTCAATTTATGTTAATTTTTTTACCTACGTCGCATGGTTGTAGACCACATGAATGCGGTGAGGTGATTCATTATTTGTCTATTTGGTTCAATTATCGAACTTTTTTGGTTTATAAATTAATTATTGAAGTGATTACTTGTTTTAGTTTAAACTATTCATCTATTTTTAAATATTACGTTAATCAAAGTGTTTATGCGAAAGAGAACGTTAGATTGCATTAACTGCAATGGTGAAAAGTGACTTTGAATTTCTGTTGACGTTACTACTAATGGTAAAAAAGATGTATTTGATTGTCAGCAACTTATGTTGTGATACATTTTGGATGCTAAATGTTTGAACGTCGGTACTTTCGATTTTTATATGATTACGGATTTTTTGTCTATGGATGTAAATTTTATTCTCAACGACGAGTGATAAGACTACTAATATTAAGATAATTTTTTTTAATATTGGATTGCTGACGAATAGATAAATTATCACTAATGCTTGTGTATATTGCTAATTATGACCAGAGACATTGTTACATGGAGTGGCCTACATGCAGAGAAATCAACACTATTAGATAGCTGTGATTTGGGATTGCTACATTTGAACGTTCGTAGTTTTGAAATATGTTGCCTAAAAATGGTAATATTACTATCTATAGGTCACAAGTAATTGACTATGACGTATATATCAATAAATTTGAGCATTTAAATTCTCAAGTAACCAAAAAATAAATTGAAAGAGAAAGAAAAGATAAATTGATTTTTTTTTTTTTTTTTTTTTTTTTTTGCGAACAAGTGCCACAATGAATAAAGATTGAGAAATTTAAATAAAATTAAAATATAGGCCAACACATGAAATATTGTAGTGCGATTATAATTACCTTTTAGTCGAAGACATGGTAAAATTGTCCACTAAACTCTTTGAGTGTTATCAAATTGAAAGAATGAGGATATAAATACGCATTTTGAATATCGAGGATGAGCGTGCTACGTAGCCTATAATGGACAAAGATTAGAGAGATCTATTTCTACATTCCCCATTACTTTTCACTAAGAAATAATGTTTGCTCAAAGTGAGATAAGAATGAGACTACTTCAAAATGTTAATTGTTAAGGCGTGTCACGAAATATTTGAAATTGCAGGTGTCATGTGTCACAATCGTATTTATAAACACTACTAGGTGCAAGCAACGTGC
>CAIGRO010021131.1:0-14688 GCA_903798355.1 Fraxinus baroniana
GATTGTAACTTTTACAATTCCCTAATCATTGTACAAATGGATTTTTCCATTCCAACGAGTCCACCACTACAACTGAGGAGACCATAGTTGATTGAAGGAGAACTGGGCTTTATCTTCACGGATGTAGAGGTAATAAAGTGTTTGGCAGAGGATTTCAAATTTGCCTTAGTTCTTAAATTCTTATCCTTTAGACCGAACATCTATCTGGTTCAAGCGGCCATAGCTAAAACTTGGGGGCTGCGAGAGGTTCCTATGGTTAGTCATATGGATGCTTTACACGTTTTGGTAAAAATGAAAAATGAGGGAGATTTCTTGCATGCCTGGGCAAGGGAAGGCAGATTTGTGGCTGGTACTTCATTCAGACTATTCAAGTGGACTCCAGATTTTGATTTCCATAGGGAGTCTCATCATTGACTCCTCAATGGATTTTTTTACCTGGACTTCCACTGCATCTTTATCGACAAGATTACCTTCGTATTCTATCAATGCGATTTGGCCGATACTTAGGTACAGATCATGCTACTTTAAATTGCACACAGGCTTCTGGTGCTTGAATCTATGTGGAAATTGATCTATTGGCTGATGTGGTAGAATGTTTTCCGATAACAGTGGGTTCGACGACTCTTTGGTAACGTGTTAATTATGTAAAACTTGGCTTTTATTGTAAAAATGCATGAGGTAGGGTCACACAGAGGCTGTTTGTAGAGCGGGTCAACAATTTCATGAGAAGCAAAAAATGAAGAAAGTCACAACTATTAGCCCGAAAAAACAAGAGTGGAGACAAAAAATGGAGACGTGAGTAGTGGTGTGGGGATAGAAAAACGATATGTGCATGAGGGTGGAGTTATGACAAAGTTGGATGCTAGTGTTTTTAGTGGCACGATCCACCAGCAAGGAAGTGATAATAAATCTGATTGTGGATAATGATAAGGAGAAAAGGGATGTCACGGAGATTGAATTGGGGAGAGAAAAATATGGATAAGGATGGAACTACGAAATTGCTAAGCTTGGAGGAGGTACTCACATAAAACCTTTATTTGGGGCTTATTTGGTGGATGGGGAGCAAGCAATGGAAGAAGGAGAAATAGAGGACAAAGAGACGATCTTAAATGGAGATATGATGGTCACAATCGAGGGTAATGAACAAATAAATGTAATGGCCATGCACATAATGGTAAGGACAAAAGAAGATCAATGGGTCAAAGAAAATGCTGAGGAACTACAAGAGGACTCTAGGGATCATGGCAATGCAGATAAGGCTATGACAATGTCAGATAAAGAGGTGAAAGGAATGGTGGAGAAACTGGGAAATATTCGTGATTACATTTCAAATTCTGAACAAAGGGCTAAAGGGCACCCAAGGAAAACAGTACATAAGGTTAGAAGCTCTTCTAAGGTTCCAAGTAGACCCTCTAGACTTAGCCCCCGTTTGGTGCACATTATTTTCAAAAGAATGTATTTTTTTGGTTGATGTGATGAGGAATATGTGGTTGAAAAAGAAGGAAAAGTTATTGATGTGATAGTAAATATTATTTTATTGGAGAATGTGTGGTTGAAAATGAGTAGAAGAATGAGAATGAAAAAAAGAATGTGGCCCAAACAAAGGTTTAATCTATAAGTTAAAACTATCTCTTTTGGAACGTGCGAGGTATATGGACCTCGACACGCAAGTTACGTAAGTTGGTAAGAAGGTATAAGCCGAGAATAGTAGCGGAGCCTTGGTAAACAACGGATAGAATGGGCATTTTACAGAGGAAACTAAACTTTAGTTTTGGCTTATGAATAGTGACGTGGAAGGAAAGCTTTAGATCATGTGGGGTCATGAAGTACATGTTAATTTGATGAGTAAAAGTAACCAACAAATCACTTGTCTGGTGATAGAAGGTAATTACCGATGCTAGTTTCTTTTATTTATGCTAAATGCACAGCTTCAGAAAGAAGATTGCTCTGGCCAGAATTAGAAGAGATGAATCATTCACATATTCCTTAGGTAGTGGTTGGAGATTTTAATAGTATCAGAAATAATTCAAAAAGGAGTGGAGGCTGACCTCGACCAATGGGTGCTACAGAGGACTTTAATCAGTTTATTGACAATTGTGGGTTGATGGAAATACCGCCAAATGGTATGTAGCCTTATTCCTGGTGTAATGGTCAAACAGGCTGGACTAGGAGTTGGGCAAAATTGGATAGATTATTATATGATTCTAATTGCTTGGAGAAATTTCGAAATCTTCATATGGAATCTATAGATGCTACTTGGAGAAAGATAAAAGTTTGAATCTCTTGGGTAGGGTTAAAACTAAAAGAAGCGAAAACGTTAAGCAGAAGAGATGAATAGGTGTTGGGGGAACTTAATACACCAGTAAAGCCAATTAAAATTAAAAAATTAAAGTAGTGAGATGGCAACGACCAATGTAGGGTTGGTGCAAACTCAATACTGATGGATGTTGCCTGGAAAATCCTGGAATTTGTGGTGCTTGAGGTATTATTCAGAATGAGAATGGTGATATTGTCGAGAATCTTGGTGAGGGTACCAATAATGGTGCTGAACTATTAGCATGATGGGGATTAACCGACTTGAAGTGGAGAGACTCATTGATTATCGTTAATTAGCTAAGGAGGAAGGTTTGTGGTATTTGTTATTTAGGCTATGTTTGATAGCCCTTGTTTTCCATGAAAATGGTTGTTTGATGGATAAATTTGCCATGGAAAACAATTTCTACCCACCCCCCTCCCACACGTGCACCTATTCCACAAAATTAAGGAAACTATTTTCCCAACAATTAGGTGGGAAAATGGTTTCCATGTATGCTAATTTTTTTTTTTTTTACAATTGGAAAAAATTGTAGATACAATGGTAAAAAAAATTATCACTTTTATCGACAATTTTCATGTAAAACAAAGTCAAACGAATGATATTCGGTATGGATTTTTCTTTTCAATTGGAACAAATTCTAGACCTAATGCTAAAAAAGTTATCACTTTAATGGATAATTTTCATGAAAAACAAAGCCAAACAGATACCAAACTTTCAACAATTTTCAGGTGAAAAATTACACCAATAAAACACAATTAATTACAATTTTTAGTAAAACAAATTCTAAACAACTCAATTCCATGTAATTCATTTTATTTCCATCCAAATTCCACATTCACAATCAAATGGACCCTTAGAGGATTATTGGGAAGAAATACAATACCTATTGTCTATAATCTCATGTAGAGTTCAGCACATACAGGGCAAGGGTAATTCAGTAGCTGATATCTTGTTGAAACTGGGAGCGTCTAGTGTTTCACAGATCTAGATGGATTCTATATCAATCTCATCATCAGTTAAAGGAGCTTTGCGTATTGATAAACTGGACATTCCTAATTTAGGAGGTTTTTCTCCCCACAATTTCACTTTAAATCTTCCAATGTTGTTTTAGATTACAAGGAGTTTGGAAAAAAAAGAAGAAGAAGTTTAGTTGGTTTTATTTGATTTATAACCACGGTATTCCTCCGTCACAAGTGATTTTCTATTAATAAGAGCAAGCCGCTCATTTTTAAAAAAAGTCATTACATTCATTTATAAACCACTCCAACTCAAAGAAGTTTAGAATTCACAAAGAAATTACCTGATGAAATTCTAGACGAGTCAAGTTTGTAGCACGTTTAGGCCGTGTCAATTATCCGTTAGACTTTATTAAAAATATAAAGCTATCATGTGCTTCTCTTTTTCAAAGGTTGCAAAAGCATCCTATACTATGGAGTCACGAGCACACTTAAGCAGTACATAAGGAAAAATCCGCTATCAAAATATTCCTTGCCTCTCAATTATCGACCCTTTAGCCTCTCTTATTGTTGAGGCTGATGCGTCAGATATAGGGTATGGTGGGATCTTAAAGCAAATTCCAAAATAGTTAAATCAAGAACAGTTGATAGCTTTCGTTCAGTTGTTTGGACTGGCCCTCAAAGAAATAAGGAAATTTTATCAATTATTTTCTACATTTCAAAATTCTAAGATGATTTAATCAATAACGAATTTGTTTTAAAAAGAGATTGTAAAGATTCAAAAGGCGTTTTGCAAAAAGACATAAATAACCTTGTTTCAAAACAAATATTTGCAAGATGGCAAGCTATCTTGTCATGTTTTGATTTCAAAATTCTATCTATACAAGGGAAAACTAATGTTCTTGCAGACTTCCTTATTAGAGAGTTCATACTAGAAAAACTTTCTTGAAAGAGTAATTGTGAGTAACATCAATGGATTCTTCTTCTTCAAAGAAAAATAAGAAAAAAGTTTCAATATCATTACTCTCAATTGACGATTATCTTCAAGATTCTCATCATGGTTCAAGAGGAGAAGGACAAAGCTCCTCTACAAATCAAAAAACTGCTTTTGCATCAAAAACCTTCTTTCAAAAGCCCACTCAAAACATATTCAATTACTCAAAAAGTTGTGAAGAAGAGAACAAATACCAGACAACAATCCTTCAAGAAATTATTGTCCTCAATCACTGTTCAAGATTTCTTTGAAGAATTCAATACAATTTCAAGTCCGAAACTTCAAGTATTTAAAGGGATCAAGCATCAAGACTCAAGGGAGGGTTTTTAACGGGAGATAAAAAAATTCTTGAAGAAAGCTTAGGATTTCCATGTATTCTAAAGTTATCTTAAATTTCTGTGTTCAAATTTGTTATTCAAAATTTCATCTTCAAATAAAATAATTCTTCATTTCAAGTTTATTTTTGTATTTTCATTTTTAATCTCTTAAACTATCCCCACATTGGGCCTCCATTTGGTAATCGAGTAGATTGAAAAGGATTTTCAAATCTATATTCAGATCTGGATGAATAAGATCTTCGAAGATTATTTAACGAAGAGGATTTGTCAAAAATCACCTTGACATGCTCATCGGGAAATGAAATAATTTGTTCAGGGATTTTTCGGGCAGGAATAGGAATTGGATTTTGAGCATGTTCACAATCTCATTCTAATCCTCTCGATTGGAGATTCCATTGTATCCATTTAGGCATCAGGGTATTGGAATGAAGAGGATGACCTCCACAAGAAGAATTTCTTCTTTAGGAGATGAGCGAAAAGCTCGAATATTGTGTTGAGTATTTATAAGCTTGTAATATATTCGATATATTATATCAAATGCTTTTGAACGATCATCAACATCGAAATTTTTTGTTTGAATTTGAAGATTAAGAGAATTAAGATTAATAGCTCCATCATTAAGACTAAGAGTAAAGCTTGGATAGCAAATTGAAGAGATTGGACCACTTTTGAGATTTGACTCAAGTATAGATAATAATGAATGTTCAAACATGAGAAGTCTCTTATCTCTAAGAGTTTAGAGGATATGGATGTCTAAACCAAGTCTAAATAATGGATTGACAACAATTTGAATAAATTTCATATGAAGATATTTAAATTTCTTCCTATTGGTTTGAATAGCTTCTTCTGAAAATAAGTTTATTTGAACTGTTAGATTTTTAATAGCAATAGTTTGCTCAAGAGTTTTGATAATATAATCTTCACGAAAATCAAACTTTCCTACTTCATAGATAGACCTGTTATCTATATTTGGAATAGTCCAGTTATTCAATTTTTTTTTTTCCAATTTGAGTTATTTGAAGTTCATGAGAATTGAAATTATCAAATGCATATGAACTTTTTGATCTAATGCTTCTTCATTTTGAAAAGTATTTGAAAAACTATCATTTCTACTATTTGAACCACTACCTTTCCTAAACCAATTCGACATTAAAGACATAATTGAATAAAATGAAATTATAATAACATACCACTGTAGACAAAATGCTACGAGATAAATTGCCCTACGTACACTCCGGCTTTACGAGCTGACCAACGCTCCAGGGTAACCAGTTTCACTCTTGATACTATTCCTAAAACAGTATAACACTACAACCTCACTCTAAGCACTTATGGCTCTGATACAAAATGGTGGCCTAGGGTGGGAATAGTTCAAGAGGTTAAAAATGACAATACAAAAATAGACTTGAAATGAAGAATTATTTTATTTGAAGATCAAATTTGGAATACAGAAATTTAAGAAAACTTTATAATACAAGGAAATCCTAAGCTTTCTTGAAGAAGTTTTTATCTCCCGCTAAAAACTCTCCCTTGAGTTTTGATGCTTGATCCCTTTAAATAATTGAAGTTTCAGATTCATATTGACCAAAAGGGATATTAAAAGCAATTTTGTATTTATTATGTAAAGACACTAAAAGAAAATTTGCATTTATTATGTAAAGAATAATAAAAATTTTAAAAGGATTGCAAAAATATCATTCATAGTTTTTAGAAACTCTGAAGGAGCATTTTTAAGATCGAATAGCATAACATTCCATTTATATTGACCAAAAGGGACATTAAAAGCAATTTTGTATTTATCTTTTCTTTAATTTGAATTTGTCAGAATCTTGGCTTCATATCAAATTTTGAGAAAATAATAAACTTGAGTAATCTGTTTAACAAATCTTTCTTTTGAGGTAATAGATATCTTATTGATTGGAGAACTTTATTGAGATGTTTAAAATTGATAACGAGTTTTGGAACACCTTGTTCGATTTCTATAGAATTATTGACATATAATGCAGAGCAACTTCATGACGATTTACTTGGGGAATAAGTCATTTTTCAAGTAAATTATTGATTTTCTTGATACAATGATCAAATAATTCCATATTCATTTGAATATGACAGGATTTTGTAGGAATATGAGATTCATGAATTAGAATTGTAAGGAAAAGAAATATGTTTCTTTCTATCACAAAAAGCATTTGGAATAGTCGAACATACTTCTTCTTCAATTCTTTTTTGAAATAAAGAAATATTTTCAATAATTAAGGGATTTTGTAATTGTTCCTCAATTCTTTAAAATTTGATTTCTAGAAATTGAGTATGTTTTTTCTTGAAATTAACATTATTAATAATTTTTGAAATAGATGCTTCTTCTAAAGAATTTACATTTTTATAAGAATGAGGACTTATAAATTTGAAAAAGATTTCTTGACCCAAAATATTGGTTGTAAGACCTTTTGAATCATCTTGAAAATGATAGATTTGAACAATAAAAGAATTTCCAAAAATAACAACTTCTTGGTCTAAGTCTTTTACTAGATATAATATAATTTTGAAACAAATATTTGAATTGCAAACATGAGTTTTTGAAAGTTTATATTAAATATTGAGTTTTTTTTTACCACTAACACCATATAGACACTCAGTAGTTTTTTTGCAGTACCATTTTTTAAGTTGAATCTGATTGATAACATTGATCTTTTCTTCCACAGTTTGAGAACTTTCTTGAGAAATGATAGAAGTGTCTTCATAAGAAGAGGAGGATTCATGAGAAGATTGTTTTCTTGTTCCCTAGATCTAGTTTTTAAGAAAACAACTTCCATTCGATCTTTCATTTGACGTTCTAATGAAACAATTTGAGATTTCATCTCATTGATTTTTGACCGTAGTTCAGAACTTGAGGATTTTGAAGAGGAGGAGCTTCCAGTATTAAACCTGTTAAGTATATCTTTCATACTAAACGGTGTTACTGGAGTCTTGGATGAATTTGGTAAAAGAAGAGAGAATTTACTCTTTAATTGAGGATCTTTATTCTTCTCAATTATATCTTGAATAAGTTCTTCTTTCGTAAGAACATTTATGAGTTTACATCCACAAACCTGTTTACCTTCACAAGAGATTGAAGAGGAATTTGAGCTAGTTTCAACATTAAAATTTTCTTGATAAACAAGTTCAATTTCAGAATCATCTGATTTTTCATTAGAAATAGAATTGAGTAAATTGAGAAGATCAAGTTTAATTTCTTCATCAATTTGAAGATTCTTAATCTTTCCCATCATAGAGTATTTATTTGAATAATGACATGTTTAATTACATTTCCAACAAGTAATGTTTGAAATTTTAGGAATTTGCTTCGTAAAAGATTTTTCTTCGAATATTTCGGTTTTGAATATCTATGAGTATTATTTTGAAAAGTCTTTTGAAAAGATCTTTGTTTTTGAAAAGAACGTTTTCTTAAATATGAAGGAAAAATTTTCTTTTCTAATTTTGAAGAATGAGGGATGACTTTCTCAAAACCATACTGAAGAATGATCTGAGTTCTTTGCGACTCTCGGATCTCTTTGATTTCAATTTTGCTTTAAGTTTAAAATCATTACATAATGCTAACCCTTTTTTATTGAAGAATATTTTAATTTTATCACAAGTAAGGAGAGCATGAGGTATAGTATCTTGAGGTTGCAATTTGATAGAATTTTGTACTCTTTCTATAAAAAGTTTAGGAAGTTCAGAAATAAATCTCTCTTTCCAAAAATAGAGTCTTCTCGGTAATGAACATATCCCTTGTACCAGAGAAAATCATGAAGTTTAGGACAGGTAAGATTTAATAAAATTTCATTTGTTCTATCTTGAAGCAAGGCCAGAGTTCCAATGAAATGTTTGAGAATTGAAAAAACAAAAGTATTGAAACTGTCATTTTACTGTTGACTATTAGTAGCTTTGCTGATTTCAACACTATCTTCGACAAATAGATAATTGGTCCCCCAGCTTTTAAGTTGTCCCGTAAAACCACACACTAAATTCCCAAAGGTACCGAAAGGAATGACTCCTCAACATGTATAAGTTGTATAACACACAACAATGTTTTTAGGTGTTTGAAGGATTTGAAACTCTATTAGACCATCGATATTCCATTCGACGATTTCATTGCCTGTATATGAAACTTGAGGTTTCTTTTGTTCTTCATATAACATATCAGAATAAGAATGACGAGAATAATAAGTTGGAGTTTTTGAATTTTGCCTCTCAATTTATTAATTTGAGAAGATTCATTTTCAATAAATTTGAGCTTCGAGTTCTTCTAAAGTATCAATAGCATTGATGTTCTTAGAAGTTTCCAACTTGAAAATTTGATTTGCAAGTTCTTGCAAAATACTTGATTCAGAAGATAAAGATTTTTTTTTTTTTTTTTGGAGTAAGTCCTGAATCGATTGGTTTGAAAACAGTATCTAGAGGTTTCTTCCCTTCTTTTTTAGATCAAGAAGACTCAAACTCAGAGTCGGCCTCAATTCTAGATAATTGTGAACAAAATAGAATGAAGAACAACATTTGTATAATTGTTCTATGACAAAATATTTTTAACATTGTTGGCACACTAAAAGTGCAGTCCAAGATAAAAGGCCTAAGGAGTGAAACTCAATTCGAAAGTCTAGGATAAGGGCTTAGAGGAATGAAGCCCAATTCGAAAGTCTAGGATGAGGGCTTAGATAGAACCATTGATTAATCTAGTAGAGATCTAAAAACAAAGAAACATCATACCATTGATTAATCTAGTAGAGACTCAAAAACAAAGAAACATCATCGTCCAACTTGCAAGACACCCAGAATTTGAGTGAATGAAGTGCAGTATGATCTCCCAAGGCGATGGTCCTGTCCTCGTCCAAGCCTTCAAGTCACCCAGGAATTGAACGAATGTAAGGTGTTATGGTCATCTAATTCAATAGTTATGGAAGCGGTTATTAGACAAATTTATCACACCCTACAATCCAAATATTCCAATAGTGGGCAGTTAAAAGGCAAGAGTAATAGCAACGGTTATGAGATAATCGTTCCTCAACAAGTTGGCCATCATGAAGAAGGTTGATAGTTATGGAGCAATTGAGTAATTCCAAACGATTTGTCACCTAGAAATTATCAAAGAAATATAAAAAAGAAGTGAAGGCATAGAAGAAGAACCCCGAATCAAAAACTCTCAATAGAGAATATGTAATTTCAATTTCTTAGTTTAACTTTAAAATTCTTCTTTTAGTACTCGTGTGCTTGCGCCCCTTGGAGGCATTTTGTTTGTTTCCGATTGTAAATCTTCGCCAATAAAAACACTCATTTAAAAGGAAGTGAAGACACAGAAGAAAAGGACCCCGAATCAAAAACTCTCAACAGAGGATATGTAATTTCAATTTCTTAGTTTAACTTTAAAATTCTTCTTTCAGTACTCGTGTGCTTTCGCGCATTGGAGGCATTCTGTTTGTTTCTGATTGTAAGTTTTCGCCAATAAAACACCTCTTTTTAGGATTTTGTCTCAAGAGGTATGTTTCTTACACAATTGTCTGATCCCTTTTTAATTGTTAGCGACAAAACTCGCGAAACGACATCTTTAACTGTGAGGCTAGAATCTCCTGGCCTTTCAGAAGGAATAGGTATTCTCCTAAGAGATGATGCAATAATATTAGTGTTTCCATGAGAAGCCACTATTTCTTGCATATGAGGATGTGCAGATTGAAAAATTTAATCGGATGGAGTCTTTCATGTTTTCTTGTTAACATGAGTGTTTTAAATAGGTTTAGTTTTAGCAAGTTACTTGGCAAAACTTTGAAATGTACCCATTCATAAAAACTAAAATCTTCAGGATAATCATAAAATTCTTCACATAAAGATTATATTTCTTCTTTTGAAAACATCTTTTGAGAATATGACAGAATTTTTTGACTGAAGGAGTTTGATGAGTTTCAAACTCATTTTTTCTATCAATTGTAGAAGAAATGACGTTACACTACTGATCAAGTTTTTCAGATGGCACCATATCTGATAGAGTTGGATAATCAAGTTGTTTTGATTCTTCTTCCTAATCAGTATATTAAGTTTTTGGAATATTTGGATTAAAATCAACCCCTTTGAGTTTGTCTGAAAATGTAAAACGAGAAGATTGAAAAAGATTTTCGAATTTATATTCAAATCTAGATGAATAAAAGCTTCGAAGATTATTTAACGAAGAGGCTTTGTCAAAAATCACCTTGACGTGACTATCGGGAAATGAAATAATTTGTTCAAGGATTTTCTGGGCAGGAATAGGAATTGGTTCAAAATCTCATTCTAATCCTCTGGACTGGAGATTCCATGGTATCCGTTTAGGTATCATGGTATTGGAATGTAGATGATTGACCTCCACAAGAAGGCTTTCTTCTTTAGGAGATGAGCGAGGAGCTCAAATATTAAGTTTGAGTATTCATAAGCATGTTATAGATTTGATATATTACAACAAATGATTTTGAATGATCATAAACATCGAAACTTTTTGTTTGAATTTGAAGATTAAGAGCATTAAGAATAGCTCTATCATTAAGACTAATAGTAAAGTTTGGATAGCAATTTGAAAAGATTGGATCACTTCTGAGATTTGACTCAAGAATAGATAATAAGGAATGTTCAAACTTGAGAAGTCTCCTATTTCTGAGAGTTAAGAGAATATGGATGTCTAAAGCAAGTCAAATAATGGTTTGACAGCAATTTAAATAAGTCCCACATGAACATATTTAAATTTCTTTCTATAAGTTTGAATAACTTCTTTCGAAAATAAATTTATTAGAACTGTTTGATTTTTTTGTAGCAATAGTTTGCTCAAGGGTGATAACATAATGTTGATGAAAATCAAACTTTCCTATTTTATAGATAGATCTTTTATCTACTTTTGAAATAGTCCAATTATGTAATTTTTGTTCAATTTGAGCTATTTGAAGTTAGTGAGAATTGAAATCATCAAATGCAGATGAATGTTTTTGATCTATCTCTTCTTCATTTTGAAAAGTATTTGAAAAACTATCATTTCTACCGTTTAAACTACTATCCTTCCTCAACCAATTCAACGTTAAAGACATAATTGAATAAAATAAAATTACAATGACATACCTCTGTAGACGCAATGCTACGAGATACTATGAATCTTCTCAAAATATATATGCAATATTCCGTCCCCAATCTTTACAACTTTTTATTAATCTACCATCAATCTTTTCTTAGCATTAGAACTTTCAACTTTTGACTTTAATTGTAAATCACATCATTCCATCCATTTTCGCTCTTAAATCCGCATAATTACTGACAAGTTTATCATTCTCTTTAAATAAACCAAAAAAACTAAATAAAAAATTATAGTATGAGTCCCAAGTTTTTTCAAATATTGGAAATGGACAACTAAAATAATTAAAAGATAATTAAAAAAATAATAAGGAAGAAAATAATTTAGATAAAAAAAAAAAAGGGTGTTTCTTCTCCAAACCGACCCAATCCACCCCCACAATCCCCTTACAAACCACCACTACCCCATCCCACAACCCGTCACCACTAACACTACTATTCCACACCCAGATAATACAATCATTGAAATAATTCATATTCAGATTCATATGCATACGCATACAATACATTGCTTAGGACAAGTGACAATTTATTCGTCGATATTTCTAAAGATTTTCGTATTAGGTTGCCTTTCGAAACAAGTGTTGGGAAAATTTCTTATAAAAAATTGGAATAGGTAAAAACGTTGTTTGAGAATCATAGATTTGACGAAACCCATATTTCACATATTGTTAGGACACATCCTACTGTGTTTGTGAACAATCCTCATAATGTCCTTTTGCCCAAACTTAATTTCTCGTAATCTATAGGTGTTCCCATTACATTTCAAAAGTTATTGTGCGTAACCCACCCGTCCCATATAGAGAGAAGTCTTGAGAAGCATATCTTGCACTTGTTATAATTTTCTGAAAAGTTTGTCCTTTCAAGGAAAGAGGTTGTTATGATGGTGAATACAAATTCCAAAATCCTTGAAACCAATAGTGGCAGCGGTCGTAGTGGTGGTGGTGGTGACAGGTTTTGGGGTGGGACAAGTTGTCTGGTTTGGGTGGGACTCCTACAATTTTTACTTTATTTTTTATTTAGTTGCTTTATTCTTCTTCTTTGCTTCTTTTTTTATGCTCAATTAACGATAAAAATGGACGAAATGACAGGATTTACAATTAAGTCCCTATTTGTCTACCATTTTCAAAAACTCTGTTTTCTACAGTAAACAATTTCATCCAATAAAATATTTCACACAAACCAATAAAATTACTTTAAATTTCATCCACACATTCTCCCAAAAAATATAATTCCTTACATCATTCTTGAAATTTTGGGTGACAAACACGCCCTAAGTCAAATGTTGGGGGATGTCTGGTGCTTAAAAAAATATTGATCATAGCAACGATTAATGATAAAAATGGACGAAATGACAGGATTTATGTATTTCAACCTCATTTTCAACGATATACGATTGAAAAAAAAATGGAATGTGATTCTCGAAACTAGTATGATTTTTTAAACGTGGTGGATGTCTATGATAGTGTCATGAAACTCAAGAGTGCCTCTTATAATACTATTTGTTGAGTACTCCGCTTTGAGTGAAGAACCAATTCCAAAATGCTGACAAAGACTATTCCTGCTCAAGTCACGAATCTTTGGTCATCAGTGATCAATTTGACCTGTTAGTAGGCCTAATGCAGACCGAGTACCAAACACACAAGACTTCATGTCAGAATAATTACAATCCAAAGGAGACAAAAACACGGGAAAACTGCTGTAATAGTCCAACATGTTCATATGTCTAACGAGAGTGGGTGGCATAGGCCTATGCCCCTCACTCATATGCTCAAAATTGAGCAAAGTATTATAGTTTAGTATGAATTATAGAATAATAAAGTAGAAATTAATTAACATATATTTCATAACAATAATTGAACTAAATTAGAATAATTAAGTAAATAATTCATAGCGAAACATAAATAACAGAATATATGTCTGAGATTGAACTATTGTTATCACCTTTAGGATACATATGTTACAATATTGGATACTATAAAATTAGAAAGATTAGAAAGAAAGAATTAGTAATTGCTTTGTCAAGTACTATATGTTGGCTATATTATAAGATTTGAGGTTCCATATTAAAATGTCAGCCTTATTAAGAAGTTTATTAAGAGGAGTAGCACAAATTCTTATAAATTGGTCTATATTTTTATCTTCATTCGATGTGAAATTTTATAATTCCTTAACATGTCCTCACAAAATGGTGGCTCGTTTGAGTAAACCAATCTTGAAATTCGTGTACTCAATTTTTTTAATCTTAATCGGATCGAATTGTTCGTTGGAGTTTAATGGGCTCTGATACAATGTTAAGATTTATGATTTTATTAAGAGTAGTAGTACAAACTCTTATAAATTGGCCCATGTTTTCACTTTTATTCGACGTAAAATTTTATCCCTTAGCTGGCTACACTGAAAACTTCTTGCAACATAAATTGCAATGCTATTATCTGCTAAAGATAAGCATAATTTTTAAGTTAAAAATTTAAGGATTATTAATAAAATAGAAATTTATCGACAACCTTAATTGTTTTGTTCAAAAGACTAATTAAACCGGAGATTGAGTGGTTTCTTTGTGGTGTATTTTTCCTCTCTAAGAGATTATTATTAATTTAAAGAAATATTAAATTATGACATACACTAGAGACATGTTATCTTGTCAAAATAACTAAAAGTTATTATTAGTTTTTAAGAAAAATATTTGTTTTGTGATAATTTCTTTTTTATTAGAAAATCAAACAAAATATTGGTTAGTTTAGTGGTTACATATAAAATTCCATTTAAATTATAATGTAACTGTAATAATAATACTCTTATGTTAACATCCAACTTCATAATACTACACACAATCTAATTAATCTACTCAACTTTATAACAGGCAAGAAAGGAATATTAAACACATGACAATTTCCTTTCACGTGCATTTTTTGTTTTTTTTTTTTTTTTTTGGTGGGGGGGGGGGGGGGGGGGGGTATATTC
>CAIGRO010021149.1:0-10406 GCA_903798355.1 Fraxinus baroniana
ATAACAGATCCAGGGAGTTTCATTGCTCTATATGAAATTCTTATAATATTAATGCTTTAATTTATTCTAGAGCAAGTATTAATCTAATGATGTTTTCTGTGTATATGAAATTAGGTTTGAGAGAGCCAAATGAAACAATAGTATCTCCACAGCTGGCAGACATATTAATCAATCACCCTCAAGGAATGGTTGAGGATGTATTCATCAACATTGGAAATTTAATCTTTCTAATTGAGTTCATCATCCTTGATGTAGGAGAGAATTAAGACATGTCGGTAATTTTGGGAGTAATTTTGGGAATACCATTCTTAGAAATTGTACATGCATGGATGGATTTTGAAAATCATGAACACACATTAAGGGTGGAAGACAAACAACAAAGTTTTAGCATCTATATTCCACCCAATCAGCCAGCCTACCTCAAGGAGTGAAAAAAAAAACTTGATCATGAAGAGATGGATAATTATGGAATTCAGCAGTACAAAAATGGAGTTGATGAACTGGTGGGAGCAATTAAGTACAAGTATCATAACTTTAAAGTTTGAAGGGTAAAAGATGAATTAGGAAATGTCTGTAAGTGCAGCCGTTGTAAGGCAAAAATTTCCTTTTTAGGTTACAATGAGTAGTTAGAGTAACAAAATTAAGTTAATGACTATAAACAAGCGTTTATTGAGAGACAATCCAACTTTTTTCCTTTTTATTTATTATGCTTTTGAGATAGTAGGTAATTTATTTGCTTTTGTGTGCTAGTTAGTAGTTAGGCATCTTTATCCCTATATTCACATCATTGAGGTTGTAGTGAATGATTTCGATTGTCATTGGCATGACACATGCACAACGTAGGCACAAATGCAACATGCGGCCAAAAAGCGCAATCGTAAATTTGATCACGTTCCCTACCTATGGTCGCAACCTACGTTTCCTATTTTCGTCCCCCCTTAGTCCCTAGATTTTCGTGTTGGTTGTGCTATGTTCGAACTTAATATAAATTGTTCCATATTATTATATGACTACCGATAGAGTTTTCTTCATTTTGTAGGAACATGACACCTAAACATACAACCCACCAATGGACAAAGAAGAAGACAGTCACGTGGATCATTCACTTGTAGCATTTTTGTTCCAAATCAACCTTCACTATCAAACACACATTAAGAGAGTCTCTAGTTCCCATGCATCTTCGCCTCTTTTTTCTGCGAAAATGTCTAATTTAAATTTGTGTGTGACAAAAATATTGAATTTTTAATTGTTGTGATTTTATTACTTCATTATACATGAAAAAATAAAGTAGAAAAAAATTGAAAATTTTAAAAAATTCCACAAAGATTTTCGTTTTATTTGTGTGCGTAAGTTGGTTAAGTAGCCTTGCTGGCTATGATGAAGGTATTTGGAACTATGTGTCGCTTAGATTAATTTATCTTATCAATATGGAACTTGAAAATCTTTGTGTATGTGAATTTGGTTTTACATTGTGAAGTAGTGAGTTGATTCATGCTTGAAACACCATTACATTATATTATCCTTAAGACTGTTTTGAGTATAGTTTGGTGGTGATTGAACCATGCATTGTAGGAAGGTTTTGATATGAAAGAAAATTCCGTGTATGAAAATTTTGTGTGCATATTCTTAGACCAATAAGATGAAATTTATGCGAGCATCCTAAGTTAAAGGTTGACTTTTGAGAATGAATGTTTAATAAGGGGCATCGCACTAATAATTGCATAAAAAAGGAAAAAAAGCTTCATGATTCATGAGTGAAAGCTACTCTATAAAACAGACAAATATTGAAAATCCCTAAAAGAAAACTCAAATAGTGATAAAAACTAGTGCATGAAAACTAGTGAATGATACAAAAGACACCCTATATGTATGATTAAATCTCAAACACTTATTTGAGAGAATTAGACTTTAGACAAGGGATCGTTAGACAATTGTGTCTTAGAAGTTGAAGCAATCAAAATATGTAAGAATCAACATTTGTTTCGGTATTGACTTGCAATTGGTGAAATCTATCCAAACTAAAGAGGCTAAGGACAAATATATGAATTCAACATTAGATTACACTCTGCAAGAGAGTTGAAAAAACAAGTTTTGGGTGTGTATCCTACGAATGAGGAAATGATATATTTGACCATTAAGGGTCGAGAATTCAATCAACTTGTATATTTATGATGTTTTACTTAATTTTTCATACACTGACACCAGTTTTACATTGGATAAGTAGAGTTTGATTTTTAACTTGTATTTTTGAATCTGCTCATAGATTTGACACAAGGATTCCAATCCTGAGATAAATGACAAGTTATCTGACCAAATATTAAGTTACATGCTTGTTGAGATAAGTTTATAGTTTTATTCAGGGACCAATAAATGTTGAGGATGTTTGATAAATATATTTTATTCACTTATCCTTAAATATGGATATTTGGGAGATGATGAATAATAGTTTAATCTCTTGTATATGTTGTTTATTAGGTAAAACATAATTATTGGTAGCGAAATTGGAAGAAAGAAACGAAAAATGGATAAAAAGAAAGTCTTCTAGTTCACAGACCATATCACAAAATCCAAAACTTGATTCAGATTACGGAACAAAGATTGAAGATTCTACAAAGTCAATTGACGAAATTAGAGGACAAAGGATGGGAATAGTTCAAAGAAAGGACTCAAGCTGAAAAAAACAAAGGGAAACTTGAGAACCAAAATGTACAACTTAAAACTAAAAGAGGTGCAATCACACCAAGTAAAGGATTGTGATCGCAACCCTTATTTCTTGGCAACCCGAGAGCAATTGAAGCTTTCCATACGATCGCATAGAAGAACCTTGTGCGATCGCATGAGGTAAAATTTGATCCGATGGGCCAATTTTGGACATGTTGCTTGACATAATACTAGCATCCTTAAATAGAGAACATGATCCAACAGTCTCTCATATAGATCATATCATATGAATCTTACAATTATGGGGATCAATGTACCATAATTTGAAAATAAGAACAAGGCTAGCAAAGAATTGCAGGAAGAAAACATCACGTACTTGAAGAATCAAAGCTTGGAATTGAAGATCAAGAACAAGAAATAAATTTCACATCTCCTTGTATTTTACATTTCGAGTTATGATTTTTCAATCTTTTAGTTGTATTATCATTACAAACATGCTAGACTAGATCTCCTTTGTATTGAATAAAGATGAAACCTTTCGTTGATTATTTTTAATTCAAAGACCAAGTAATTTAGAGTATTTACGTTCTTGATTAATCTTCTATGCCTTATTGAATTGCTTGAATGCTTGATCACCATTTTTGTAATTAGTTACTTGTTGTGTGTTTGGGAAGTTCATAATAAGTTTAGAACTTTGTTAGATTAACACGTGGATCAGAAAATGTTAGGAATAACATATGTGGCGTATGCATTAATTTAGATAATCATCTAATTGAATGTATTACATATGAGTTTGATAGCGAGTTAACATAATTCATTTAAGATTTATTCCACATGGTGATACTCTTTCTCATTACATTATTAGTTTTCAACAATCCCACGCACTTGCAGAGTATCACCAAATAAAGTTTTTTACATCTCATAGAGCTCTAGCAAAAATACCTAAATACTAGTTGCAATGGATATGTAATAGAAAGTTCAAAATTTCACAATCTCCGATTCAGTCTAATCTGAATGTATGAAAGAATATAAAAGAAAAAAAAATTCCGAAGGCTCTTCTTTGTAGAAATAATACCAAAATATCAAGTTGGCTAATCGTCTTTATATGTTGATCTTAATGGTATCATGAATTATCTGTTTAACTATTTCCTTAACTTGTTTTTTGTATCTAATGTGGTTTGTGTGTTTGTGCGCGTGCTCTGTATTATTGATAGAAATTATCCTGTTAAGATCCTATGAATCAATTAAAACCTCAAACTCATACTAAAATCACGATTGTCACTATCTGAAAAAGAAAATCGATCTCTATTGTGTATGAAGTTTGTAGTTTCCATTGGGGAAAATCCAATCACCTGAGAAACAATTCTCAATTGGTGGCAAATGATTATCTATGCAGTGAAGAAAAACTTATTTCAATTTCAAAAACATACGAATGAAGCTCCAACTCTGTCAATAACGGATTAAGAGGGGTAAATACCCAGCTAACTTTTCTAATTAATACCATTACTATATAGGTGGATTTCATTGTGAGAGACTTATTACTGGATAATTCATGGTTAGAACCAAAGAGTGTGATTTGAACTATACAAGTTATCGATTGATTAAATGATGTAAAGGCTACGGTGTATAGAGAAGATCTCACCATTTAAGAACTAACCATAGAAATGACGGAACCCACTGTTTCTTTATCCATTTAATTCATATTTCTTTTTACTGTATTTTTCGCTTGATAAGTGTATTTTATGCACTTATCTCAGGTCAACTTAATACCCAGATTGGATAGGTACTTTCTTAATTGCAGTTCATCTAATAAATCTCATGTCTTCGATGGAATCCACATTCTTTAATTTGTTCAAGATGCAACCTTAATGTAAGAGCCTATCTGCAAGGAAATTATGCCTATGTTTGGATAACATCAATAGTAAACTTTTCAAAGTCAAATATTAATTTTAACCACATATTTCTTAACTTTCACAATTACTATCCACTTATATATCACCAATTTCTGTCTCATTATATTATATCATACATACTGTCCACTTTGAAAGAATATCTACCCATTTTACCCTTCATGACTTTCTATTGTGTCTCTCAAGATTCGAATTCAAATCTCTATCTTGTGAGAAACATAAGCATTGAATTTGAAACCTGAAGGACGCAACAGAAAGTCGTGAGGACTAAGATTGACACATACTTTCCTAAGGCAAATAAGAAGTTATAATGGTTCGGGCATAGACGCTCCATCGTCACAAGCAACGTAAATCTAGTACTTCAAATAGTTCAACATAGTAATGAAGCATCTCTACTAGAAAATAACTAATGAAGTTTTTTCGAAGAGAACTATCTTGTCAAACTAGACACCAAATGATTGTACGAACATAGCTCAACGCCAAGAAAATATAGGAGAGATTTGGTAACTGTAAGGAAATTACCCATCTCATCTTCTTTCAAAATTTGAATACCTGTAGAAGGAAAGATGGAAACCACAAGACCTTCCAAGAAGTCTTCACAATAAAAGAAAAGAAATGCATTCACTCTTCTTATAGAACATCTTATACATCATTAAAAAGACATCTTATTGTTTATTACTAGGGCTTCTTGGTGAGAAGCAAAGATGAAATTACAGACGAAATTACAGAGGCGAGGAAAGCAATGAGAAGGAATCCTGCTGAGACATAGGCCTTGCTGAAAAAATCATCGAGTTTTACTCGAATTAGGGAGAGGGCCGTGTTGCCATAGTTTTCTTGAAGGAGATAATCCAAGTCATCCAGGTTTTTCTTGAGATCCAGTGTAGCACCAAATGCTGCACCTACCCCAGTTGCTAATAGTGATAAAAGGACCTGTTCAATTCATGAAATAGAGAAAATCAAAATAAATTTAACATTTCATATTTCTAAATACTATCCATCATACATGTACTTTCTTTCCTACCGTTCACTTATATATACTTCATGTTTGACTTAATTACAAGATAAGATCAATGGAGTAAAGAACACGTGTGTTTGAAAATACTAAGTTATAAAAGGGAAGATTCTTAACCTTGTCACCAAGAAAATCATACACGAGAAAACCAGCACTCTTCCACAGAGGTTTTCCGGAGATTACAAGGCAGATTGAGGATGGTAACTGCAATTTGGTGTACACCAGTCCCAGAACATTGACAGCTAGTACATACCTGTTAAGTGATCAGAATCAAGAGAAAGTGGCGGTATTGAACTATATCGAAAATCTTATGAATTTAAAGAAGTGATCGAACTTATTTGTTTGAATTATATATTTTCAACATGCTTATTCACTTGCAACTCAGATTTAAAAGGGTACCCGCAAGATTTCACCTTACGATCCGTGTCTACTTTGATACCGTGTTAACCAACTCATGTAAGAGTTTTACCTAAGTTTCTAGACGAGGTGATTATATAGATGGATACTGTTTAATTACCTGTAGGCGTATATATCATTGAAGTGAATTTCGACAGTCTGATAAGTGCCTCTGATTGTGGTAGTATTTGTTACTATTATGATGGTTGAAATTATGAGACAAACAAATGTGACGATTCTTAGAATTAGGGCTATGATTGCCATCAATGAAGAGGCGGATGATGCCTGCGCTGGCAGCTGCTGTGGCTGCGCCGCTTCATCAGGCTGTGGTGGTGCCGTAGGTCGTGACATGTTTTGAACTGTAATGAAAACTCTGCTCGTTTAAGGTTAATAATGCTTATAATATGTTGCAGATGGTGATTAAATATAGGTATGATTTTTATTAGTTACTAATTTGTAAATTATCAATGTGTGGTTACATGAACTTTCTAATTTTGTTTCTAATTTATGTCTTTAGTTCAACGCCTTGTTGACAACTGAGTTCCAGTACACAACTAAGCTGGCTGTAGTTTTTTATTCTGAACATTGTATTCATGATACATAAAGAATGGGATTATCCCATTTGAAATAAACAATGCATACTTGGACTGTTGAAGCCAGTGACGGCCCGACTAGGAAAAAGCTAGTCCCTTTTCTGGCCTGAGGAGCCAATTTGTCGGACTGAAATTGGAAATAGGAAATTGATGAACCTAACTAAGTCCATCAACCCAATCATGAAGTATTCTATAGATAGTAAAGTGAAGTAACATGGTTTGCTGGTGATCTTAGTTGGCACGCGGGCCTTTACGAGCGCTAGCCCTGAATGATTGGATCCTGGGTGATGTAGTCTGGTCGTTGATCCCTAGCAGCACATGAATTGATATGGACCATCTGATCTTTAAAGAAGTTGTGTTGTTCTTGAGAATTAAACATCACAAAATCTCCCTCCATTGCCATTGACTGTAGCCACAATATCCAACTTTGCTCACTTAAGAGTCGAACAAAAGTTGAGATAAATCAAGGTTTAAGGTCCTTTCTGTCCCTTGATCGTCTTTTGACTAAATTTTTGACACATCGGCATCTTAAATATTGTTAGTAAATGGAAGGCTCCATTTTAAAGTTGATGTCACTCTGTTGGCATATTCGCATGGTCATTAAAAAATAGTAGTTAAAGTGTCCCTACACATCAAAAATCTTGTTTTGGAGGAGAGATGGGACGCCACAGAGTTCAACTCAGCAATCTGACTATAGCCTTGATGAATCAGACCAACAGACGAAATGACCTTTATTGCGTCCATGAGATCTCACTCTCAAAACTTAATTTCAACCAAGACTAGCAACAAAAGAAATACATGTTAGGTTTATTAATTTCTCATTGTGGGCCTACATATGTAGTTAATTATGTATAAGACTATCTTAAAATTGAGCCCATTTAAAGTGATTTAATAAAGATTTAAATTATTGGGTTTATGACATCTAAATAAAGTGTGAGCCGGATTATATGTGTAGAAATTAGATCAATTGGGAGTTATTTGACGATGGACCAAATATATACATAAACCATATATTGGGTTATGATCCCTAATTCATATGCAACTTCTCATTCTTTGTGTCATTCCTTCAACAAAAGAATATAAGAGAAAGTATATTGAAGAGGAAGATCCAAAACCTACAGTCAAGAAGAAGGATTGGAGCAATTAAATCGAAAAACAAGACAATCAAGATTATGGAGCAAGAAACAAAATCAAGATAAAGAGCTCAAAAATTAAAAGAGCCAATAATCCAGATTCAAGATCCGGAATCAAGATTCTGTAATAAGAAAATATTCTCAAAACATTAAGGTATGTTCCGCATTATTAATTTTCTTGATAATTTGACATAGATGATCTTAATAATTAAGCAATTAGGTTTTCTAATTTTATAAAGTTCAAAGTTTCACAAAATTTCAACTAAGTAGTATTAGAGTTGCCTTTATGTTAAATCATTAAGATTCAAGAAAAAATTTTAGGGTTGGAATTCATATTTTGAATTTCTTAATTTTGGGATGTGAATTTCATGCCCTAAATTTCAAAATTTTGGATTTTTTTTTGGTGTTTTCAAATTTGACAATCTTAGAAATTAATTATTGAATTTGAGTACGATTATAATTGATTACTTTATGTTGTATTCCAGATTCAACATTAAGGAAACATTTTGCTAATTTTGTATTAATATTAAAACATGAGTAATTAATTAGTGGGGATTTCGAAATGAATAATCATTCTATCTATTTTGAAAGTCAAATTAAGTGACCATTAGTAGATCACGGGTTTCGTGTGCTAATGGTGCCTGTTTGGTTTGAACACTAATCACGTGGGCATGTGATTGTGCTGTTTGATTTATAAGAAAAATCAATAATTCTAGCTGCTTGACTCCATGGGCAGTAACGGCGCATTATTTCGTTGGCCAATAAAGGCACCGTTGTGGCGCTATGACGTCAACGTCATGCTTTTTAATTTTATTTATTTATTTATTTTTGCTTTAAACAACAATCGATTTTAAATCTTTGTATTTAAAGTTTCTTTTGGATTACTAATTTTCTAAAATAGATTAGTTGAAACAACATGTTACCAAAGTAACCTTTATTGCCTAAATTAATTTATTTCAAATGTTAGAGACGTTGTGTCTATGTAATTCATGCGGGTATTGACCGACCCAAATGAAGGTTAATATTTGGCCGAATTATTTACACACACGTGGTGATAATTATGTGAAAGTTGTAAAGTTTTTCATTATGTGAACACTGGGTTATGTTTGACTGGATTTATTATTAATATTTGATTGTATTAAGAGTACTACTTACAAGTTGATATTTATGTCCAAAGACTAAATATCAATGTTATGCTCGATCTCTTGTGATGGGGTTCATCATTATTTGATATTATTGATTGTCCAATATGAATTCCAATGTAAACACGTTAATTAGGTTTAAGTTTTCTATTCAATTAATCCATCAACTTCTACAATATCTGCAAACATCACTTTAATTCCCGTGCTTAAACCAAAGTTTAAGAGTTGGAAAGAGAACGTTTGTTTCATTCTTGGCAGCATCGATACAGACCTTGCTTCAATGATTGAATAACGTACTAATCTTACAGATAAAAGTTTCGCTGATAAAAAAGGACTCGGATAAGTAAAATCATTTAAACCGCATAAGTCTTATGATCATGAAATGCGAAATTCTAGTAACATTCATGGACCTTGTGTTTGATAATGTAACTACTATAAATGAGTTTTTTTGATGAAATTGAAAAGAAAAAAACGATTTGCAAAAGTCAATAAGGTCGGAACTAACACACTTTTAGCAAATTTAGTTTCATTAAAATATAAGGGTAAAGAAAACATAAGAGAGTACATTGTGGAGATTTCTCATCTTGTTTCAAAATTAAAAGTATTAGAGGCTGAGGTGTCGGATGACTTGCTCGTTTATTTTGTTTTGATTTCTATTCTTGCACAATTCGGCTAATTTAAGGTCAGTTAAAAGGGAAAGTAGACTCTTAATGAGCTCAATCCATATTGTGTATAAAAAAAAAAGGATAAAGTAAGATAAAACTAATATTACTCACATGGCAAGTACCTCTAAGAACAAGATATAAAGAATTAAAAAGCTGTATCCTTTTTGAATCAAAATAAACAACGAAAGCTTGAAAAGGATAAATATGGCTGTTATTTTTGTGAAATATGGGATACATAAAGAAAGACGGTACTAAGTACCATGTTTGGCATGTAAAGAAAAATACATTTTTCACTTTGGTTTGTTTTGAGGTTAATTTAGTTTCAATACCTAGACACATTTAGTGTATAGTATTATGGTCCCACCACTTACATAAGTGTGTCTATACGAGATTGCCCGAACAACCAAAAGTCAATTGATGCTGAAAGATTCATTTATGTGGGGGCAATGTCAAATCAATTAAGTTTGAGGCTATATGGACTTTTAGCTTATTATTAAAGATTGGTTATAATTTGAATAAGAAAGAGATATTTGCAGTATCATCTTTTAGACAGAATTTGATTTCTATTTCTATATTGGACAAATTCAATTAGTCTTGTTCAATTGAAAATAGCCAATTTGATTTTTTCTTAGTTCAAATATCGTAGGTACTAATTTTTTATCCGGTTACGATAACCTACATATGCTTAATATGGTTGCCTAAAGAAACATTGCATGTGAATTCACATGGTATTAAACATTAATTAACCAATGTGAATTTTTCTTCGTTGTGACACAAGCGATTAGGTAACATCTCTCAAAATTCTTAATTCCCTTAATTTTTCAGACTTAAGTGTTTATCTTAATTACATTAAGAGAAAACAAACAAACATAAGGAGATTAGGTGTCAATAGAA
>CAIGRO010021226.1:0-17831 GCA_903798355.1 Fraxinus baroniana
TTTTTTTTTTTTTTTTCAATATTGTCATGCAAAGTGTGTCTATCAAAATTTTCTGTCAAAAAAATCTGTACCTACAGTTTGATTCATAAATATATTAGAGGAATATAGTGAAGCATATGCATAGCTTAAAATATTTTCCTAATTCATAGCCGTTGTCTGTAACCATCATTATGTGTTTCTTGATCAAAGAATAACTAATATAGGTATTTTTCCATAAAGTTCTGGATTAAATTAATTTCACCTAGAGACTTTTTAATAGGTTTTTAGTATGAACCTTCTATTTGATTTTCATTTATTTTTTATAAGGCGATCTTATACGTTTATGTGGTATGCCGATTTACTTGACAAGTGACCATTTGTATCTTTTGTTACTTTATTTTTCTCTCTTAATTTTTAACCATTAATTTTTATTTCCTTTTTTCGACTTTTCTTCTTCTAAAAAATATTTTAAAAATAGACTCTAACATTGATTCAGAAAAGCAAAGAACTCATAGGTTAAAGAGCAAACAGAAAATTAAAAAGATTATAAATTTTGGGATCACTACACTAAAAATGATCATTTGTAACACTTAAAAGGAAACATTCGTTGATAAATGTTGCTAAAATGGTCTTTTGAGAACATTTTAGTAAGTAAATGTTGCAATTAGGTAATGTAATTGAGCTTTGACAACGTTTTTTAAAAGAATATTGCGATATATCCTTTTTTACAACGTTTATTGAGTGTTGTAGACGGTTTTATTTTTCGCAACGTTTATCAAATTGAGATATTTCGCAACGTTTGATAATATCTTATTTTTCGCAACGTTTGATAAACGTTGCAAAAAGTTTCAATAGATTAACTTTTGCAATGTTTATTGACTGTTGAAAAAAATCACTTTTTACAACGTTTTTTAATTGTTGCGAAAAATTTATTTTTTTGCAATGTTTTTTGAACGTTGCGAAAAATCTTGTACATTTTTCCCGAATTAAATTTTATACGGGCTCAAAAGATAGAAATAAGACATAACCCAAACCCTACCCTAATTCACACATGTCTCTCTCCACGCCTCCCTCCATTCATTCCTCTCCATTAACTCCTCTCTTCTCCCAATCTCTTTCAATCCCACCATTTCCACTGAATATATCAAATTTATTTGGAACGACAAGTGAGCAGTGATGAGTGTAATTTACTCATTAAACTAGCACCTTCAAATCTTAGTTGTTAATTTGATCTCGAGTACTTTTGAATGTTTTGATGCGTGTTTTGGTGTTGTTTTGTACTTAAGCGAATTGGATCAAAATGGAGTAATTTGAAGCTTGGAATGGAGTGATGGTGATGATCATGGAAGAAGACATGGTTTGGAGACGGAATGATGATTAATGAAGTGGAAAAAAAGCAAAAAAAGAAGAAAAAAAGGGAGAGCCAACAGAGAGGCTGGCGCCTAGCAAAAGAGACAGAGAAGTGTGTCGCCCAGATCGGGCGCCGCGGCAATGCTCGTCGAGTAAAAGAAAAAGAAGAATTTTAAAAGAAATACCCAGCCCATTTCAATTGGAATTGGACCTACAACCCTAAGGAATTATAAATACACTTTTGGAATACCTAAAATGGATTTTTTTTCTTGTTCTGGTGGGACGGCTAGAAGAAGGAGAAGAACAAAAGAAAACTCTCTTGAAAAAGTCTTTTGAAGAAATCCATTGAAGAAGGGACGATTGACACAAATTGGGGAAGAAATCAAGCATTGATAAATAGTTTTTTCTAAACTCTTCTTTATCATGTTTTTCATATTAGAATCCATTTTGTCAATTGTATTAACTATGAACTAATACTTTAGATCTAAGGTTTGATGTAATCGATTTGAGACATATTTTGATTCCTAATTATCTAGTTCTTTTGGATTTTTCTATCAATTTATTTATGTTGTTTGTGTTTAATGCTTTCAATTACTTGGCCACTAGTTGATCGAATTGTTGTGTGAATTTCGGCACTCGAGAGAGGGAAATTTATGCTTGATCATAAAACAATATAACCTAGATTTCGTGGATTTCGAGAGAGAGTACGAATCGGCCCATTTTTGGAATGAACCGGCCCACATGGGCTTCGGCCCACATGGGCTTCCGGGCCGGGCAGGCCCGGACCGGGAAAAATTACAAGCAGCCCGGACCGGACCGAAAGCCCATGTGGGCTAGTTCATTTTCCGGGCCGGTTCGGCCCGCCCAGTTTTTTTTTTCCTAATAAAATGAATGGTAAANTTAAATTGTAGAAATAGATTCTAACTGACACTCGAGAGAGGGGATAAAATTATATTAGGGTTCTTGCCTATAAATTAAAGGAAATCTGCTTGAGTTAGTATTTTTAAGTTGAAAAACATTGTCAATAGAGCGATGAATTCATTCCCTAGAATTTTATAATCTGATAACTCCGTTAAATTTTGTATTTGTTTAATTGCCAATTTAGTTATAAATACTAGATTAAAATCACAACATCATTCCCACTTGCTTATCCAAATAAAGTGGAAACTACATAATCATAATACTCAATAAAAATCTTACATCAATCCTTGTGGGTTCGACAATTTTCATTTCGTCATTATATTATAAAATTTGACACCGTACACTTGTGGTAAAATTCACGTTATAGAAAACGCGTGACAAGTTTTTGGCGTCGTTGTCGGGGATTGATTGATATTCTGATGTACTAATATTTAAATTTCTTTTTGCAGCATGAAGTATCACTTGGATGTGATAATGAAACAGTTGCTCAACATACAGATCTTCATCATCACACGTGAAGAATTAGACGAGAGTCTTCTCGTTCCGGCCCCTGAGCTCCCACATCATTTGTAAATTCATTTACATATCACTGTCATGAAATACTGATTGAATTTTGTGCGTCACAGTGATGTCACGATGAGGAACAATTATCTCGAAAATATTAGCGTAATCCTCGCGAGCTATCTCCATTGTATCCCAAAAAATCATTTGCATTATCATCAGCTCCATCTGAATGTTCATTTCTACCTTTCACGTCGTTCTTCCTCACTAAAGTCACGCAAATCAGTGTCATTTGTGTTTTGTTCAACTTAAACAAATAATTCACTTCAATATCAGATGTAACCTTCATATGTGGAATTGAAAATGGCAAATGCTATTTGAATTAAATTCTCAATACCATATCTTATCGAGATGAATCAACGTTAAGCTTGTTCTGTCAAGATACTCAAAAGCTGTGTCGAAACTCATGATGAAGATTCGAGAACGTTATGAGCCAAATGGATACAATTAAAGATCAAAAGGAGTGAAAACAAATCAATTTTCAACCGCACAAGGATGTCGAAATTTTTCATTGGAGATTGAGATCCATTTTTTGAACAGTAAACGTTCGAATTAAAATAGAGCTATTTCTAGAAAAGTTGTAGCCCTTTGAATTATCTTTTCAACGCATTTTGAATCTTCTTAATCGGATATCGGGAGAAAATGTTATGATAAAAATACTCAAACAGATGCAGAGTAACAGCTCGATTGTTAACAGCCAAAAATCGACTGTTCCGATTGTTTTTTTCGTAACAGCCGTTAAGGTCGTTAATCGGAAAGTTATGTAGATGAATTTTTTTCGTTCATGTTTAAAAAGATTATCTATCTGTTACCTATGTCGCATCTTAATTTATCGAGTAAAATCGTATACACATTTAACGAAAATGAAATTAAACATACGTAAATATACTTACCGATTCGAAGTAATTGAAAGAAGACAATTTTTTCTTCAACCATCGATATTTTTGAGATTTTCATAATGAAGAAGATGAAACAGTTTTTATCTGTGTTGGAACTGATTTTATAATTTTAAGTAGGGAGTATTTGATTTTTATTTGTTAACTAAAATGGTAGTATTGTCTTTTTAACCAAATCATATTTTGTAATTTTTTTATTCACTTAATGGTTTTTTTATCTTTTGAACTCAAATAGGCCACTTTGGAATTATTGAGTCGTGGAAAAGTCAATGTGGAATTTCTCTTATTTGACTTGGTCATTTTTAAATGAACCCTTGGAATTTACGGTGGATATATTGAGGGGAGGGGCTTATTCTTGTCTGCTTTCAATAGATACTGCCATAAGTTAGATATAAAATTTAAAATGTATATTTTTTGGATCCAACAATTGGAATAAGTGGAAATTGTTGGAAACTATTAGGATTTTTGGACTACGAATATACCAATTTAATAGTTTACTCTGCTGGTCCTTGGGGACGGCTAGTGTATGCGGCTGCTTCCCCAATTTGTTGTTCCTGAAGTTGGATTTTACATGTCCCCAGGTCAGCATGATGATTGGTGCTCTGTGTGAATTTCAA
This sequence comes from Fraxinus baroniana, assembly GCA_903798355.1. NCBI lineage: Eukaryota > Viridiplantae > Streptophyta > Magnoliopsida > Lamiales > Oleaceae > Fraxinus > Fraxinus baroniana. Next base: position 4,325 of record CAIGRO010021226.1, read on the forward strand.
TCTCACGTTGAAAGGGCTAGCAGGAGTCTGCAGCCATTTTCTCCAATTAACATTCTATCACGATTGCCTCATATTGGTGGTAATCTTGGCTATGGGATACAGGAGGATGCTCACGAGTTCATGAGGTTCTTCTTACTTGAGTCACACCTGATTTTGATTTACATACTATTCGTGGCTTTTCAGAGTCTTAAGAAAGTGTTTGGAACCCACTTTTTTATTTTACTATGATATATAACTAACTCAGTTAGGTACAATTCAATGTTTTGTAGGTTTTCTATTGACACAATGCAAACTGTGTGCCTTGATGAATTTGGTGGAGAAAAGGCAGTTCATCCTAGATCCCAAGAAACCACCCTTATTCAACATATATTTGGTGGTCATCTTCAATCTCAGGTCAAATTATTTTTGCTAGAGTTTTTCTCTACTTTTGTTTCATCTCTCTCTTATTTTTTTTTATTTGCCTTCCCAGGTTATCTGCACAAACTGCGACAATGTTTCGAACCAGTTTGAGAACATGATGGATTTAACTGTCGAAATTCATGGTGATGCTGCATCTTTGGAGGAATGTTTGGACCAGTACACTGCCAAAGAGTGGCTTCATGGGGATAATATGTATAAATGTGATGGGTAAACATTCTTTCTTATAGCAAGGATTTACCTTAATTTTACATTCATACTTCCAGAATAGTGAATTTCCAGCCCCATCCTACCTATAATCTATATACATGATTGTTCTCATTTGTGTCTTCTTTCCTTGACCTGGTACTTCCACTAGTTATACAGGCATGGAAGAATCTGAATATTTCACTAACTTTATAAAAGACGCAATGAACAAACTAAATCTGCTACTGTCACACAGGTCTTCCCTTTTGCCAAGTACCAGTGACTAGGTTCTGTTGGACAGTACGATAAGCATATTGTTGCATAACTTCTTTTCTTCCTAACTTTAATTGCTTTGTAGATTAATACAATTCTTTTTCCTTTACAGATGATTTTTGTATCAAGATACCACTTGCTTTGACATAATTTATTATAGGCAGTGTATACTTTACTTCTACATTCCGTGCTTCTCCTGTCCCTTCACAAGTGATATTTACCTACTGGAATGCATTTTGCCTGCAGATGCAATGCTTATGTCAAGGCATGGAAGCGCCTTGCAGTGCGGAGGGCACCCAACATACTTACGGTTGCCTTGAAAAGGTTTCAGGTTAGTTCTTCATTCCTTTCACCTTTTTTTGCAGCTAATTAAAATATGTAGATCTAACTTCACAAAATTCGAAGAAGGCAGCATTGACTATGCTAGAAAATGGGTATGTGAGTTTGAGATTTGAAGCCTTTGAATGGATTAGTGCTAGGTGCACGATAAAAGTTTTATTAGTAGAAACAGACCAGGTTTCTTTTGACACCAAAAAGAACAGCAGATTTCAGGCTGTTTACCTGTTTGGGTTAAATTTGTGACATCTGAAGCTGATAGCTTATCAATCTTTGGCTGAACATATACACTTAGTAACTATCATAGACGAATGCACTTAATTTTACCTGTTTCTTCTTTGGTGATTAATATTAAACGTCATCTTCAAAGGTATGTGCATCTAGTCAGGCTGTTTGTTTAAACAGATATTTTACTAATTACTATAACTTGAAACGATTTACAAATTTTTTATTGGTGTTCAATGCTTGAAGTAATTCCTTCTGCTTCCATAATGGAAGACTTGGTTTTTTACTTGATTATAAATGAACTGGAAACTTTGGTCAGGGGAAATTCACTTCACAGATTATTTAGTTTCTGATGTATGTATCTTTTTGTTGTGCAGAGTGGGAGGTTTGGTAAACTTAATAAGAGGGTGACATTCCCAGAGACTTTAAATCTGAGCCCTTACATGAGTGAATCAGAAGATGGCAATGATGTTTACAAGCTATATGCAGTTATTGTCCATGTGGACATGTTAAATGCATCATATTTTGGCCATTATATATGCTATGTCAAAGATTTTAATGGAAACTGGTACAGGATTGATGATTGCAAGGTAAAACTCTATCTGTGATGTATTTACATGTATCCTCGTGTGTCTGCGACTCTGCAAAGTGCAAACACTTGTGCACCAGGATTTTGGATTAAACACTGGTCTTCATAGCCTATACAATTTTGTCTCATATATGTCCTTGTGACCTTTGTCTCAGTGTACCTCATATGTGATTGTTATGATTTATGCAAACGAGATGTCTGATATAGGAGTCTGAGTCCGTATTTAACACTCTCCTGTCCTGTATTGAAGGCCCCCATTTTAGTTTTTTGGATGTTAGGGAGTAATGTCTCGTTCATGATTGGACATCTGTTTTCCTTAAAAAATTATCTCTAAAGGCGATGTAGGTGTACCGTGTATGCGATGTCTAAGCAACTGCATATATTCTTCATTTGTGGTACTTTGAAGATTCTTAAATGAAGCACTAGTTTTCTTGAAATATTAAGTGGCAGGTGATCTGGTTTGTTTCGGGTGATAATAATATTTTTACAGTAACACTGGAGGAAGTCATTATGATGTGAGTCATTAAAAATATGTTTCATCTGGTGCTGAGTATCTGAAATATCTATACAAAAAAGCAGTTCAATTGAGAGATGCACCTCCACCTAGAAGAGTTGCTTCCTGTTCAATTTTAGCTGTTCAATTCGGTTGTTGTCTCATTAAGATCAAAGTATTGGGAGGTTAAGGGAGTTCAGCCATAATTTCAATGAACAACGAAAAGGACGAAGTAATTGTTTGAATGCAAGTTTTGAAGTTCCAGAACTCACATATAGTGTGATGGCCTGATTATGGGGTACCTTTTACCCATTTCCGATGTTCACACTCCATAGGAAACTTCAAACAAAATTTAGCCTAAAGGAATGTCACAAATACTGTTCTTACATGCTGAGGCATCTGACTGCAAATTTTTCTTGTAAGTACTGATGGGACATGCTTTAATTGAACACTCAAAAATGTGTACCTGTTTCTGGTTAAAGATCTACTTCGAATGGGAGAAGCAATTCTTGGAAAATGCCGCTGCATTTTTTGAAAGATAGAATAGCATGACATGATAGCATGGCACAGTCATTTATTCTTGTTGAACATTCACTTCATATTCCTTATTTTTCCTCTCAGGTTTCTAGCGTTGACTTGGATGAGGTGCTTTCACAGGGAGCTTATATGCTCTTATATAGCAGGTATCTCTCTCATTCTAGTGCTCTTCTTCTGAGCATTCCCAAATATCCACATTTCAAAATATGATAAACTTCTCTAAAACCCCAACCGTGTATGTGCAGAATAACCTAAAACAAATAATCACAAGTAAAAAATGTATCAGAATTACTAATTTTACAGAGAATAGGACATTTGTTGTCCAACATCTGTATAAAGTACCTCGCCCACCCCCCACAAGTAAACACACATGCACACATAAAATGATATTTAGCATGTTTGGCTAAGCTATAAGGTGCTTATAACATGCTCAATTGTATGACTTTGAGATAAGTTTACTTAGTGCAATATATAATTCGGGCTTGTGGTCAGATGACTAAATTAAATATCTTGGAGGAGGTCTTAATTAGAGCATTTATGAGAGACTCTTTAAAAGTAATATGCTCTATTTTAAAGATTGAATCCTTAAAATTAAGCTCCGACAAACTCCTTTAAAATGAAGAGTGGATTTAACTCTCGACATTTGGAGCTATGCATATATATTTTAAAATGATTGCATTTTATAAGCTGCATGTTTCAATGCTCCATTTCTGGGATTATTCAAATCATATTTGAATATTTTAGCCTTTTGTCATCTAAAACAAAATTATTAATTAAAAAATGAGGAAAAAAAAAATTAATGGTTATTGGAAAAAGTAAGATGAAGAATTAAATTAAAATGAGTTCATTCGAGTGTGTGAAAAAATTTCACTCTTTAAATTAAATGGCGTTCTCTATTATGTAAAATATGCTCTTTAAAAATAAAGAGGCTCTTGAACATGCTCTTAGTTGGCTAGGCTATAGAATAAAGGCTAACTACTATGGAGATTGTTGAGTATTATCATTCTTTGTACTTATATGACTAGATCAAGTGTTTGGTTTTCTGTTAGAGAGCAATTTGTGTCCATGGTTACATGAGTAATGGAGGGAAATTGATGAGAGTAAAGCAACGAGAAGAAGAAGACAATTCTTACCGTGTCAGTCCCGCTGGAGCATCGTATTTTAATTACACTTGTTAAAAGAACAACAAATCTTGTAGTTCCAAAGAGAGCTACCTCAAGAATGAGCCTTGGGGGAGAGTGGCTTCTCAAATGGTTGCAGTGTTATTCTTAATGTGTATAAGATAACAAGCTGCCATTGCAACTTCTACTGTGAAATTAAGCAAATATAAATATTAGCTTGAGTTTCTGGTCCAACCAATGGTTTTCCCTGAATATGTTCAGAACGAATAGAAGGCCTAATGAGTGCACTGTGTGCATCACTAACAAGAATGGTGATATGATGAAAGTAGACAGTGTTGAGAAAGAGCACTCGTGACATTGCCACGAGAGATGAGTGTCAAAGGAGACTAGGGAGTTTGGAAAAACTAACAGATTCTCCACACAAGAAATCAATGTAGCACACAAGACCCGTGGCATGATCAATAAATGTACATTAGGAAGAGAACTTTCATAAAGAACAACTAAAGAAAAAGAAGTATCGCTGCTCTTAATTTCAATAAGAACAGAGATGTTAGCAAGTCCTAACTTGCAAAGTCTTAAAAGATCAAAGTTGTGAAATTATAACCTGAATACATTGTTAGAAATATAGAGATTGGATTGGACAGCCCTTGATCTTTCATTTTCTTGAATCCCCATTTGATATTTGTTGGTCAAATCTTATTTAATAGCTGACTAGTGGCCCTGTGTTTAATAGCTAACTTAAGTGGTATATAGTAGTCATTTTTGGCGTTGCTGTTTACAGGATCCATGCTCGCCCATCTTGCTTACTTCCTGCTGAATCTGTAAGGGAAGAGGAAATGGAAAACATGAAAATGGAAGTACATCTATCCCCAAATCTGCCTGATAAGTGCTTCTCTCCAGTAGGATGCCTCGATAGTCCTGTTGATTCTGGTCTATTGGCATCTGTTAATTGTTCAGGACCAAAGATCTCAAATGGTGAGGAAGACTTGTCATTCTCAACTGATTCTGTTGATGCTAGTGGGGATATAGAAATGGTAGATTCTGAAGCAAGTCCTTCAATTGTCAAGGATGTTGAATGTTTACACAGTAATGGATGCTTTGTTGCACCTGAAGAAGTTGATTCTGTAGCTGAACAAGCTCATGAACCTGCCACTGGAAATATTTCAGCGATTTGTACAAGTTCTCAATCTGAAGTTTACGACATTAAACCATCCTCCCCCATGTCTGTCATTGAGAATGAAAGTGGGGGCAGCAAAGACGTGAATGAAGGTTTATTGGAAATTTCCGGTGAAGATTATTCCAATACTCAGAGCCATATCTCCGAGAAAGACGATACAACACGTGATGTATCAGCAATGGCATTTACCAGTGATAAAGCCCACGATGAATTGAAGTTTACTCATTTATCTATGCCCCAGATTGTCAAGTCTGAAAATAACATATCTTCCCCTCATGGTATTCAAGCTGTGGCACGGAAATCTAATGGATTAAGTTCTTCTGGAGCAAAGTTGAAGCCACTTCTTGCTCCTGGTTTTCTTGGCAAATGTCCACGAGATAAATGTGTCAAGAAAGAAAGCATCGTTGAAGTAGCATCAAATGGCCGTCTGAATAGTCAAACAAATGGGATTGTCAAATCTCATTTAACAGGTCAAAATGGCTATTTGTTTCCAGATGAGGAGAAACATTATTCTGGCAGAAGCTGTTCATCTGATAATTTGGATGGGCAAACAGGGATGTTCAACAATGACACTGAAATGGCCTCTGTTGAACCTGATATGTCTATAAGCTTAGAAAACCGAGTTTCTAGCAAGCCAATAGCATTTTGTAATGGAACCAAAATTGACAAAACCAGTGAAGGGCTAAGGGTAGGTGGACAAAATCTGATTTATCGTGGCAAATCCCATGGATAAATGGAGGTAGAAACTTTAATTGAATTGGCAGGCTCATTAGGTTGACAAAGCGTATGAATTATCACTTGTATGCATGCCTCTTAGTTATGTAAGTCTTGATTAGAATCTTCGGACAAAGGTTTGAATCTTCTCAAGTGGCTGTCTGCAGGAAATTAACCATAGTTCCATATAAGTTGGATATTACTTGCTTATGTGCTACTGGTGGCTGAACAGCTTAATTGCGCTTACACATTGTTTGGCTGAATCAGATAATATGTGTTTGGCTGAATCAGCTAATTATCAAGTGTCAAATATGCAAGTACTATTTCCGGGGATGATATTTCATAATCAATTGGTGGGGCATTCTTTTCCTGTTTATATTATTTGACGATTTCATCACCCAAACTGGATGTGATGGGATTTTTGTCCATGGTTTCGGTATATACAGAAATCTTGGATGCTCTTTGTACTTGTTTAACTTGGACTTCTTCAAATGAAATAGAATAACCTAATTATTTAGTTTTGGAACTTCCATTTTTATTTGTAGAGCCCCGGATTGAAATATTGCTTACGGTTATCTTTTAACATCACGACTGCATTATATTTCACTACGTTTGTTGCTTGTTTGGTAAGGTACACAGGAAAAAAAAGGGTACAAATTATGTCCATTGTAGTGTTATGTTTTATGTTCAATGTTTGTTTTAAGTGTCAAAACTTTTTCTAGGACATGCACTTTGGGTAACACAACATTCGAATTTGTACATTTGTGGTCATGTTGGAANGTACAAATTATGTCCATTGTAGTGTATGTTTTATGTTCAATGTTTGTTTCAAGTGTCAAAACTTTTTCTAGGACATGCACTTTGGGTAACACAACATTCGAATTTGTACATTTGTGGTCATGTTGGAAGGTGAGCGATAAGTGATTTTGGGCAATCACTTCTCAATATCTTATCAAACTTACAACGGACTAACCAGTTTTTTTTTTTTATTAACCTCTTTGCTATAGTAGTAAATACACATTCCAGTGAGCTTGCGGGATTCGATTGTCAATTAGAGGGTCATGTGTCTTGGTCCGATTGCATTCCTCTCTTCTTATCGTCAATTATTCATGGTGGTGTTCTTTTTCTTTTTAAATATACAATACAATTGTTCTTGCCAAGTACAAATAAAATCTGGACAATGGTACACTGCCAGGGCCACAAGCTGGTCCCCTTAGCACTGCCAGTGCCCCCATGTGGCTCTGGCAGAATGGATAAACCCATAAAATCTTTCTACTATTGAAATGGTGGCCTCCAATTGTTACTTCGTTTGTCGTCTAGTCAAATTCTAGACTTTTTCCGTAGTCATAATTCATACAGTTCTTGAACCCTCTAATGTGATCGATGAAGAACTTATAGTTCCCGGTCAAGCTAGCTCGAAAAACAATAATTATGAAACTTGCAGGGATTTTGGTACATGGATAATGTTATTTAGCATCATCTGTGTTTAACGTAATCTATGTGACAACACTGACGACGCATCTTTTTAATAGCTTTTGGTAAAAATTGATGAAATCTGTGTTTAAAAAGTTGATAAAAATTGTGGATTACATTAGATGCGTGGTTAAAAATTATTGAAAAATAACTTTTTTGTGAATTTTACGATGTTTGAAGCACCGTCGGTTATTTTCAAAATCACTAATGATATCGTCGTTAGTATCCACAACCTTACTATCAACTATCACAATGATTTCTCGTCAATGATTCACGACAACTTTACTCTCTATATTGTTATCGATAATCGTTCACGAATGCATATTGATAATTACCAATATTATCGATACATGTAATTATGTCTAAATGACAAATTAATATGAATTCCAATAAAATCGTCGATTAAATCGACAATGAAATTTTCGTCTGCCCCCATCAAATCATTATTATTGTTTTCCTTAAACAAATTGCTTAAGCTACCTTTGATGATAATAATTTTTTTTTTATTATTATTTGATGTTAAATTTTGACTTTCTATAGACCATACTTTTTTTGTTCGCTACGAAAGCCTGCTTAGATCACGCCGGGTACAGTGTACACAATGTCTAATCTATACAGCCATGTTTGACTATTCTTATCTTAGAGTACTTATGAGACGTGGACCCTACAAGATGGGTTGACTTGACTCACACTCACTTATAAAACGTGGAATTCATCAAGTACAGTATAGGACCCATGTCTTAGAATTGTCCAAAAAATGCTCAATAGATTGTAATTTTCTTAAAAGTAAATTTGGATTCAATTTAAGTTATAAGTATGACTGAAAATAAGTTTTTAATACGACGAAATTCTGCGTAACAAACATGTCCTTACGAATTCTCTAGAACTCTCTCGAGAATCGCATTTAATAAAATAAGTACTTTAAAATAAAGTAAACAAACCGTAGCCCTATTTGAAGCACCACGTCATAATCAAATAGATTCAGTTCAGTTTAGTTCATTATGTTTACTCTCCAAAACCTGCAATGCTCAAAAAATTAATGGCGGTTTAGAAGAGAAAATCCGAAACGAAGCAATTTTTAACGGTGATTTTCTCTTAGTAGTTCTTTTCCATTGAAGAATGTAGTAGAAGTATCAGATTTTCTGAGTTATTGGTTTTTGTGGTAATTTGTATGGCTAAGTTTGAGATTTAATCTAAAACATATAGGTGTGGTTATTATTTACTCGTTTCTTTCTTGTTAATGTGATGTAAAAATATTGTTTATTGTGTTGTTAGCTTTGAGGTGATCATCACTGTTATTATTCCTTAAAATCCTACTTCGAAAGAACCGATTGTTCGTTCAAGGTTTTTTTTTTTTTTTGCTTGAAGATTTTGTGCATTTTTTGATCATCTTATAGAAATCAGTGCTTTGTTTCATTTTTATTTATTTATTACCTTTTACCTGTAGCAGTCCACTTGTAGTTATTGTGCATGTACGTGTGGTGATTTAGAAGGGGGTGGCTAGTTGGCTGTAATTGAAGGTTAAATTCCAATTAAATTTAGATTAGTTTAGCTAGAATTTTAAGCATAAACCAATGGTTTCCGTTCAATTCCATCATGACGAAATTGTTCAAGTGCCAGTTCGCATCAGGAAAGAACTTTATGCTAGTCAATTGAATTTTCCATGATCAAATGGTGACACCATTAATTATTTGGCATGAAATTCTTTGAACTTCCATTGTTAAATACTCCAATAATAATAGATCTATCCATGTATTTAATTAATGGGTTTCTATGGGTTTTTGTCTTTTTTATAAATCTTAAACTGTAATTTGAGATAACGCATGCAGATATATTTGTATTACGTTTGCGTCAAAAGGAAGTTGGAAGTCATGTCAATATTATATGACCACAAGCTTCAATCATCCCAAATTCATATGGAGACCCGCTGGACTCATAGTTAAGGGACGATTTAATTTACGTTAATGGCTATGCCTCCATCAATGTTAATAGTAGGTTCCCGCCATCATTGTTATTAGCCGCTGCCTGCATTGATAGCTGTTTCCTGCAGGGTATTTATATGTTATAGTATCTCTTTTAGTGAAAATCAATTCCAATCAATCTTGATGATAGATTAATTTCATGACCTGAGAGGCAGTCTTACTTCAGCATATGATTCAGCTGGATTCTCACTTTTTATTCTTCTCTCAGACAATGACATATTGGTCTAAGTTACCTGCTGATGTTTTGGGGCTTATTGCAAGACAGCTGCATTTTGTGGAAGATCTTCTGAGATTTGGCTTGGTCTGCAAGTCATGGAGAATGGTTATGCTTCATACAGATAGATTTTCATGCTCTCTGCTTCCTTGGTTGATGCTGACAGAGAAGGAAGAAAGTGATATGCGTCGAGTTTACAGTCCTTTCAACAAGAAGGTTTATGAGCTTTCTTTGCCAGAAATCAACGGTAGGCGATGTTGGGGTTCACCTCATGGTTGGTTGGTAACTCTGGATGTTGCTTATAATATGAATTTATTGAATCCCCTGTCGCGTGTCCAAATCTTTCTCCCACCACTACATAAATGCTCAAATCTGGAAAATCTTGTTTGCTGTCCTGAAACATTTCGCAATACATTTGTGTACAAAGCTGTTCTGTCTTCAGATCCATCTTCTGCGAACTGTGTAGTTTTGGCAATCTATTCTGACAATAAGATGGCTTTTGCAAAGCCAGGTGATGTAGCCTGGACCCCATTACAATGTGGTCCTTCATTTGTCAACGATGTCATTTGTTTTGGTGGGAACTTCTATGCTATTGATTCATCTGGAGACATTAGGATCAGTGATTCAAAAGGCTCTCATTTAAAGACCATATCTTTACCAGTGCAAGAGGTGGATAATGAGCTTGGTGAAAATTCTATATATCTTGTGGAGGTAGGAGGGCATATACATGTGGTCCAAAGAATTATGTATGACACTAAGATTTATGATCTCCCAGTTCTGAGAACATGGAATTTTGTAATATTCCGGGTGGATGTCTGCAATGGGAAGTGGGAGGAAGTGAATTCATTGGGTGACTGGTCTATCTTTATTGGAAGCAATCATTCTTTCTCCATTTCAGCTTCTGATTACCCAGAGTGCCTTAGGAATTGCATATATTTCACTGATGACTATTCTGGACTGTATTACAATACCACAACTTACTTGACATATGATATAGGTACCTATGACTTAGATGGCCCCAAGATACGAACTTTTCTTCAAGAGGATGTTTCTCATTTCAAGTTTTCTCTACCAGTTTGGATCAAGCCCAGTGTGAGGTAAGTTTCAACCCTTATAATTCTCTTATCTATTCCTTTCTTTAATTATTTGCATTTGTGCGATGCATTATGTTAGTTCATAAGATTCCTTTAAAGCTTTGGGATTATCATGGGCTTGAAAGTGGATACAAGGTCGTTTTAAGTTGGTGGAACTTATGAATTGGCACAGTTATTCTTTCATTCCTTTTTCAAGCTTCCTCATTGGCAAAGGCGCAAAGCAAACAAGATCCTTCTTATTGTTACTTTGGCTCAATAGCTCAACATCTTGTGCATGTAGCACATATTTTTTTGAACTTGTTTTTTATTGGTTTTTTGTGCTCATAGTTTTTAATGTAATCACATGGTTCTATAACAAAATCTAGTGGTGTCATCTTTCATGGCAAGGCTTTAGAGATTGGGATGGTCGGTATTTTTCCTAATGCAAAATATAATCTGCTCCTCGGAACAACTGCAACTTACTTGGGGATTTTGAATTAAAAGAGTGAGAATTTATTTCTTTGTTTGTTTGAGATCACACAACCTTTTAGAAGCCTAAAACTAAAACCATTGGAAACCATGTCTGTTAAGATATTCTATGGTCCAATTTGAAATATCCGAGGTAATCTTCATGCATTGGAAATACGTATATGCAAATTGCTTCTCTTTTCCGTGAAGCTTGGAGAATCCTCCTAGGTTGGAGTGAACACGTGTTCAACGTGACACATTGCGTATTCCCTATTTTTTTTGTTTTTCTGGAAAGCAAGCATTAATTCCTTGATGCGCCACGGGCACGTGTGCAACACTCCGAGTCTCATGTCTCTAACTGTTCTTTGTAGGTTCTCTTCGAAAATGCCGCCCCGGTTGTGAAACATGGGTATTTTGTGGTTCACTTTAGGGTCAGTATGTCTCACAGATTATGATAGGGTCTAAAAACCCTGGTCAATTTTCTAGGTCTGCAAATTGTGCTCAGGAACCAACCTAGTCTAATGTCACTTTTTATTGATTTAGTGTAATCAATAGATTTTGAAAGATTACATGTGTTTCTCATTGATACTGCTTGAATTTCTTGTGTCTTCTGCTTTTTCTTTATCCTGTCTCTCCTCTATATCTCTGCAACCAGATCTGAAGCTTTTTTTCTCATTTCAAATGGCTATCCTTATGAACAATTTTCATTATGGAGCTTAAAAGCTTGGCTTTCAGAACCAACAGCATTCCTTTCAAGACGTTACTAACCTTTCTTAAATTTATCCTCTCAGTTCGACTCCCTTCCAAAACCTACAACAAACACAGAAACCTATTGGGGCTGCATCAGAAAGCCTCGCTGGTGCAAATAAGCTATCAATGTAACAAATGTAGGGTGCTGCTCAGGTACTGCTCTTTCTGAGTGAAATTCTGATTGAGATTTGAGATTTCTGGAGGAAATTTGTTCTATTTTATTTTATTGCCTTGCAGTGAGACAGAATATTGAACACAATAATGAAGAAAACTCTATTAATTTTGTTCATTGAAGCTCTAGACATGATATAAGTTTGCATTGACGTTGATTGGCATATCAATTTACTCTTATGGTCTTCTTTTAATAGGTTTGATTAATTTTTACAGCACTTATAGTAACAATAGTTATTGCTACGTATTGGATACTTTTGGGTGCAAGTAAACATGTACGTTTGGCAGAATGTTTTGTAGGAATTATAAATTATTTGAACATTTGTTTATATTATCTTCCCCAAGTCTCTGGAGGGCTTTTTTAAACGGCAGCCATCAAACAAGTCTTGTTAACGAACATAAAATAGAGGTTCATCAGTTATAGGAACTAGAAAATGATTTTCCAAGAGCTTGTTGAGACAGAAAAAATTTGTTGTGGAGGGTAGATATTCTTAATTGTGGTCTTTTAAGTGTACGCTGCCGAATGCAGGACCTGAAAGTTGTTGTGCAACTAACTTATGGAGACTATATGTATCCATTCCTTCACCATTTTATGCAAAGTAAGTTGAGAGTCAGGCCATAGCTTTATGCGAGTTCAAGGCATGAAAGCAATCTATGATCTGTCTTCCTTGAAGGGATAATAGACAGAATCTTGCATGGTGTCATTTCTAGGTAGGTGTAAATGTGTAGTGTTGTATTTGTTTGCTTTATATGGCATGAAAGCTTTGAATGATCTGCGATATTAGCATAAATAGAAATAATACGGTTACAGTGTTCATTAATGTGCAATTTAACAATTTGGAACCTTTGTTATCTTGACGACTGACAGTAACTCGTATTTCAAATGGAGTCTGGAGTCGAAACAAGAATGGAGCAGCAGCAGGTGGATGGATACATTTTGAACGAGTTTCTGATGTGATGAAATGAACAACTTTTGACGCTCATGAAGATATCGTACCTTGTAAATGGTATTTTTGTTGTTGTTTGATAAGACGAGGAATAGGTGCTAAAGATGTAACTATGTTGTATTTTGATATGTAGTCGAATAGATCGACTCTGGATCAGAAAGGTTGATTATGGGTTTGCCTATGATGCAGCTTTCCTTTTGTAATCCAAGATTAACTCTGATAGTAAAAACTTTTGTGGGAAAAGCTAATGTTAAACGTGTTTATCTTTGCATGTTTGGATTCGAATAGAGAATCACAGTAAAGAGTAAGCAATTCAAAATGGGATACTTTTTTCCTTCTAAATTTGAAAAAAAAAAAAAAA
>CAIGRO010021250.1:0-19719 GCA_903798355.1 Fraxinus baroniana
TTCCACTTCATCTAAATATTGGTGCAGCACTATAGGTTCATTCTTAATTTGAAATCACTTCTTTCCGCATATACAAGCCTCAACCATCCTTGCACCTAATAAACTTCTAAATGAATAAAGTATCTGACTTCCATTTGAGAATGCAGACTCAGAAGCAACTGTAGAAATTTGAATTCTAAAGAGGAAATTTTTTTTTGATAGATTATGTTAGTCTTGAAATTATTAGATATAAATTAGGATTATTTGGTAATAATAATATATATGTAATAGAAAAATTATAAAATGACAAAAATACACACAAATGACAAAACTATTGAATTTTGCATATTTAGATGAATTCCAAAAAAATTTCATTATTTTTATTTTTTCATTTTTATGTATTTTTTCGCTGGTCCGATTTAATTTTAAACCGCAATTAAAATTTTCAAACATTAATCAAACCATTTTTGACCAGTTTGATTTGGTTCAAAACCATTTTGTTGACAGGTCCACGTGACACTAAACCGACGGTTTCTAAAATATAATTTCGGTTTGATTTTTGGTTTAACGATTTTTGCTTACAACCCTACAATTCACTATGAAGTTTTGGATTTTTTTAATTTTTTTGAGGTTTTCTACTACTTATTATCTTTCAAACGAAGCACCCCATCCTATATTGGGTCTTTCATGCAAACATGTCTTTCAAGTGAAAAGCCCTCACTTGAACTCAGTAGCCAACCGAAAGTTAATAAAGATTAATGCAAGCAACATAAGCAATCAAGCAGCTATCGAGAGCCAAATGTCTAATTCCACCTAATAATTTATTGTAATTGATATCGTGTACAAAAGATACAAATTAAACTCACTTCAGAGAGACGTTTATGCTCCAAAACTACAAGTGTTTGATGCACATTTTTTAGGATATAATGCAATTTTTTGGTGATGTGATGGTGAATATGTGGTTAAAAAAGAATGAAAAGTCTTTGATATAATAAAAAATATTATTTTATTAAAAAATATGGTCGAAAATGAGTAGAATGAGGGCGGACACTAAAAAGAATATACCAATATGTAGCATCATCGCATGCATTTCATTTCATCTTTTCAATGGAATGCAAAGTAATTCGTTGTTCAAAACCATTCAATACAAAATCCACTCATAATTTGGCTAAGATACAAGACCTCAAAATGGATAGACAAATGTCTGCCAGGAGGACAAATGTCAATATTTCTTCAGCACAAATAACACATCATACTCTTCGTTCTATTAGGAAATGCATGCATTCGTTACCAAATGTAAAAACTCCAGCTGAAAAAGGCCTGAATTACACGAATCATTTAACTAGGCAGATCCAGTTTTGCCCTCTGGAGCTTCACCTACCTTTTCGTCGGCTTTCTCTGCAGGTTTTCCGACTTCTTCGCCTGTAAAAGCATGAAGGTGAGAGAATTCACACACGATAAGATTAGAGAGTAACCAAATCTAAAGTACAAACGCATCACACGTATATTCTCCCTCCTAAAAATGGAAATTCTGCTCACATATACTAGTCCACCTATACGCTACCAAACAAGACCATGCTAATGGAGGGCGGCAAACACAAACGGATAACAAAATAAGGAAAAAAGTATAGTTCCAGTTAACCCGGGTCACTTTGTTGACCTGTAGATGGGGGTGGGTGACACAAAAAGAAAGGAAAAGGTAACAAAGAAAATTGAGGGAAGGGGGTTCAACTCCACTCTCGATTCCTTTTCCAGTTTTTCCTATAAAGGCCTTTGGAGAAAATTAAAATTCACTTTTCCCCTTAATCAGTGTTCGAATACTAATATCATCTTAGGTGCACCACAACTGTGGAAGTATCTTGCACAGCCTAGATTAGAATAGAAATTAGCCGCCAATTACAAGGAACCAAATCTGACTCAAAAGAAATTTGGTCCATATCACGAAAAGAACAACCAATTGATAACCCAATAAAGAAAGTTAATCGATATCAAAAACAGAGCCTGTTAACAAAACAAGCATACAAACACACACCATCCATAGAGTACACATCATTCCACATTTAGAAGAATTCAGTACCTTCATCATCACTATCCTCAAAGTCGTCCCCCATAGCATCACCTCCTAGACCACCCATTCCTCCGAGGCCACCCATAGCTCCGAGATCCATTCCTCCGAGGCCACCCATGCCTCCTAGATCACCCATTCCTCCAAGGCCACCCATGCCTCCAAGGCCACCCATGCCTCCAAGGCCTCCCATGCCTCCCATGCCACCCATGTCACCAAATTTCTGTAGAATGCATCAAATTGGATAAACATCAAAGGAGATCATAACGAGGAAAATACGAATTTTTAATGATAATAAATAAAAATAGAAATCCTTACAGAGAAATCCATGCCACCCATATCTAAATCTGCAGGACCTGAACAAATTATGGAGGAAATTAAAACTAGAACAACCAGAATATTAAACCGGAGCAATTCTTTTGAACATACTCTTTAAATAATAGGCAACTCTTTTTCCTCAAAAGTAAATAAAATTACCTAGTTTGACAACTAGGGGATGGCTAATTACTTATCTACTACTTCAACCAACAATAATAAAACAAAAACAATTAAATAATAGTATAATTATAATTTTTATATAGCCCATGTTTGGGCTCCCTTTTAATTTTAATGCATTTTTCACTTTCCTCTTTTTAACCAAGCATTCTCCAATAAAATAATATTACACATAGACCCAAAGTTTTTCTTCTTTTTTAACCACATTTTCTTATTAAAAAAAATAACTATTCCAAAATAATGGCCTGTTTGAGCCCCCTTTTTGGTGTACAATGCATTTTGAAATAGTATATTGATGGAGAATGTGTAGTTAAAAATGAAGAAAAAATATTTGGGTTGCGTGTAATATTATTTTATTGAAGAATCCGTAGTTGAAAAGAAGACAAGAAAAAATATATATTTGAAAAAAAATGGAGATCAAACAAGCTCTAAATTTTCTCCAAAAACACGTTAAAATGGAGCCCAACAGTTGCATAATAAAATTTATAAAATTAATAGATTCAAAGATTAAACTAAAACATTAAGCCCCCGTTTGACACTCTTTAATTTCCCATTCTCTTTCTCATTCTCATTCTCATTCTTCATTTCAACCACACATTCTTCAATAAAATAATATTACACACAAATCAAAAACTTTTCATCACTTTTCCACCACACATTTCTTACAGCAATCACTATTTTAAATCTTTCTCTTTCTCATTCTCATTCTTCATTTCAACCACACATTCTTCAATAAAATAATATTACACACAAATCAAAAACTTTTTATCACTTTTCCACCACACATTTCTTACATCAATCACTATTCTAAAAATTATTTCTACTAAAAATGGGTTTCAAACAAGGGCTAAATAAGATTTATTTATGCACAAATTTATTAAATTAACATAACATACAAAAAAAAATTATTTTATGATTCATTAAAGAATTTTAAAACTTGCATTACAATTAACATAGCTTTAAATTTTTTTTCAAGTTTATTAATGAGAAATTAGTACTAATAAACGATTAATAAGTCTATTTCATTTATAAAATCTAATAAATATAAAATGAAAAATAATTTATATGTGGTTAATATAATATTCGTATACTATCTGCTTAGTAAATCTCTCAAATATGAAAAAAAAAATTATAATATCAAGAACAAACTTTTGATTGATAAATGGAAAAAATCTAAATTTGGATTGAATGAAACAGAAAATATTCATTAATTTATTCAACAATCTCACATATTTTATTTTTAAACACTTACTTTAAAAACTTATTAAAATATCAAGCCCTGAGAACATATAATGTATTGATTAATAAATATAAAAATAATATTATATAGTTCATGTAAACTTCGAATCAATCGTAGGCCCCGTTTGGATAAAAATTAGATTTTTTTTGTAAAATTTGATACAAGTTGGTGAAATGTGTAATTGAAAGGTTAATAAAAGTTGTTGGCGCCAATAAATGTGTGGTTGAAAATAAGTTCTGGGAAAACATGAGTTTTAAGAAATGAGGGCCAAACAGAGGCGTAGGTTGCATAACATTATAAAATGAAAACATCACAATGCCCTTTTTGCTCATTTGACGATATCAGTTTGTTTAAAAAATAAAATTATTAAGTATATTACCCAAAAAAAAGTAACACAAGTAAAGTAAATCATAATAAAATAAATAAATTCAACTAGGCCAAACAAGCTCTTAATCTCCTCTCACATTTATCAAATTTGTACACAACCACTATAAAGAGAAAAAACTAAAACATACCAGAACTAGCACCATCCTCATCTGCATCCACCCATTTATCCCAATCTACTTTAAGATAGTGAGGCGTCTTCTCATGTCCACGCAATAATTTGTCCCACCATTTCTTCTCCACTTTCTCAAATACACAGAATATATTTCTCAAGCCTATGTTTATTTTGCTTTCCTGAAAAACGCATTGTAACCACAAAACATAACTCAGTGACAAGTGGATAAAATTGAGATTGAAGTTCCATTGTATAACTAGAAGCATACAAGAAATGTGTACTGCACGGGAAAAAACACTTTTCTTTAGAAGTCCATAACAAGTCGCATTACTTGATAATTATTCCTCGTAAATCCACATGACAAGCAATCCACTTGCAATATATGTAAGGTTTAAGAAAATTTGACAAAGCCTCTCACCTCTAAATTAACTTTATCGTGAAGATCCAGTTTCAGTTCGTAAGGTTTGTTGTCCGCCCCTGCAGTAGCAGAGAATGTAAAAACTCCTTCTGGGTCGAGATTGACCTTGGTGTCTTTAGCATCTGGTAGCAGCACTGTAATATATACCTTGTCCTCCCTTTGCGCCCACTTGACCTCGGGATGCAGACTGCATAACAAAAAACATATTAGCTGATACTCCCAGGGGAAAGCTGAATCAAGATCACTCTTCAGGGTAAATATCAAAGTACAGTTGATGCACTGTTAATTAGAGGCAATGTCAATATGCTCATATTGGTTTGGAATAATAATTGCAATCATAGCAATATTTAGTTTAATAATTAATTTAATAAGAACCAAAAAAAATCTTAAAATGCTACTTAAGACATTTTTTAAATAAAAAAAATACACATCTTGTTCTTTGATTTAGACTTGTTGAATATTTTTACTTCTAATTACGTCCGTGTCCGTACTCCTTTCCTCTTTACATTCAACATCTAGAAACAGAAATTTCTGAATTACATAAATTTTAAATTAACTAAACATAAATTTGCAGAAAACAACAACTAACGCGAACTGAATTCATGAGAATAAAAATGAAAACATTGAAAAGGAAAGAATCATCAACTAGATGCAAAGCAAGCAACTTCTAGTAAATTTTCAGATAAAGAAGAAAGAACAGTTCTTTGATTTGGAAATGGAACCGCAAAATTAAAATAGAGAAGCAAAAACCTTACCTCATGATTAAGTTTTCGATTTCTTGAAGAGGAAAGAGAACGAAAACCCTAGAAGCAAAGTCGCAAAAATTGTAGGGCACGATATGCGTCCAGTGTGCCCTTATATACAGAAAAACTTGCACCATCGGCCCTCAAGCAATTGGTAATTAGGAAGTCAGTCTCCAGCCTTTCAAAAAGAACAAATTGTGGGCTCTAAATATTCATGAACCAGCATTGGTTCAGTTGGGCTTGATCATTGAGCTAAATTACTCTGGACAAATGACAGCAATAGCACTAATGGGAGTGAAAAAAACTGATTGTAGTTCATTTTTGGTAAATTAATCCAGGGGCTCCCAACTTTTCCTAAGTGCAATATCTATGTCATTAATCTTTAGTTTGTGCCACATCATGTCCCCAACCTTTTACGTTATAAAAAAATAAATAAAATCACTCATGCTCTTCCATTAGCCATTTTGAGTCATGTCCATGGTTCGTTGACTTTAAAAACTCGAAAACCAAAAGATTTTTCAATAAACACCAATTCACAATCTTGTTACTATCGTTTTGATTGTAGAGTTCGTAATCAAACAAAGAAGCGTCGAAGAATTTTTAAAGAGTTATATTGAAAAAAATGTAGTAACGACATAATTTGAATTTATTCAAAGAATTATAATTAATTATTAGTTTTTTTATGAAATGTAGAAGAAATATAGACGAGGGTGGACCCACATGGGATCATGTGGGGTCAAATGACCCCACAAAAATTTTGAGTTTTATTTTTTAATTCTGTAGTGTAGTGCATTTGGAATTTGGAAGAGGGGGGAATAGGAAAACAATTGAATTATTGTAATAAAGTAGAAGCTGAAAATTCTGATTGAATGGCTGGATTATTCTGACCAGTTTTTGTTAAATTCAATCAAAATGGTTTATAATTAAATGATACAAAAACTTGAAATTTAGGAACATAGATGCCACTAAAGATAAAATTACTTAAAAGGAGTTGTTGTATTATGTTTTTAATTGTGTTAATAATCTGTCTAAATCCAAATTGAGAAAATATGAGTTGTATAGATAATATAGGTTCATGATAGTAAAGGACCTACAAATTAATTTTGTGTGGAACTCGTGGACGTAAATTTGTAAAATCTTATATTTAGATGTTTTACATTTAATCTCATCGTTTTTCTTTAGAAAACACTTATATGTAAGCTTTGAAAGGTAATGTTTTGGTCTTTTAGAGTCTCATCGCTTATTTTTTGTCTTAAAATCGAGTCTTCAAGAACTATATTCTATTTCAATGAGTATCTTATAGGAGTGAATGGAAATTTAGGTTGACATTTCGATTTTTAGGGGTGATTTTTGCTGCAAGATGTTAGTGGATAAACAAGAACCATGCTACATTTACATCCTTAGTACCCATCCCTCTCACATGTGTGTGGGGCCCATTGCGGACACCACACACATGTGAGATGGATGCACTTGGCTTTTCCCGATAAACAAACCTAGTAGATTACTTGCAAATATGGGACCATCTGAATCAGGAAAGACAACCCTGCTGAATGTTCTGGCAGGTCAAATAGTGGCATCGCCATAATTACATTTGTGTGGCCTTTTGGAGGTTAATGGGCAACCATTTTCAAACAAAGCTTACAAATATGTGAAAACTACTCTATCGCATGGGTTACAACCTTTTGGAAGCTTTTCATGATTGACTTCTCTTGTGAAATTTAATTTTTGGGTTTATGAGTGATAAATAAGCTCTGTTGCAGGTTCACCTATGTTAGGTAAGAAGATGTTTTATTTTCAGAGTTGAAATTCAAGAACCACTTTCTGTTGAAGTTGAACTCCAGCCGTCCAACTACGGAATATTTTCAGTGGAAGAGAGACGAATATGTGAATGATCTCCTTTTAAAACTAGGTCTTGTAAGATTGCCTTTATTTTCTTTGAATTTCATTTGTGTAAGATGGTTTTGCATTCAAAATAAAAAATGGTTGACATTATGCCAACATTATGTTCACGATTTTTATATGTTCCATTTATTGTTACTAAAAAAAATTCTTGTTTATTTATTGACTGTGATTCTTGCTGTTATATGCATTTCAATTTTTGACCCCACAATACTGAAGGCCTAGGTCCGTCCTGAATATAGAGACTAGTCTATGAGCTATGTTCTATTGTAGCTCTTGCTTGTGATGGAGACCAGGAATAAGAAAGGTGGAAAAATTGCAGTCACGATATCAAATCTTTCATTTAATAACAGTTTTGTCCAAACCTTTCATTTGTGCCACAACGAGTATCAAACTTTCAAAAAATTCGCAGCTCAAGTCCAAAATGACGATTCCATCAATTTGCCTACAAAAATCGTCAATTAACTCCCAAAATAAAAAACTTCATTATTTTCCTCAAATAAGGTGGGGGCATTTTGGACAAATCACATTTCCCCAAATAATAGCAAACTTTGCCCAAAGGGTTTGTTGTTGAATAAGAGAAAGGCTTTTGTGTGAGGAAAAAAAGGGTTTGGTGTTGAAGTGATTTTATGTCGAGAAGTTCTTATTTAGATATTGTTTTTAGGTCTTCATTGAAGCTCTAATTCTTTGGTTTTTCTTCGATTGCTCTCTGCATGTAACAATCCATCTTCTGTGCACTCCAGAAGAGAACCTTCATTTTTCTCCATTTCTTTCAATACGCTTGAGATCCAAAAGGTGAAACTTCTTCCTTAAACCCTTGTTTGTTTTTTTCTATGTATATGTCAAAAGGAATTTTTTGTGTGTATATATATTTGTAGTTTTTGACTTTTTTTGGTCTATTTTTAGGATTTGAAGGTTAATTCGATATATTTTTGTGCTATTTTCAAGGGTTTGATTTGATTTGTTTTATTTTGTTTGCACATTTCTTCCTCAAATAATTTTGTGGGGTTTTTTTTTTGTAGATGTTGTATGATATTCTGTTCATACTTTCTTATGAATTTTTGTGAATTTGGGAAGTTTTAATGGTGGTTTATTTTTTTTTATTTTTTTTTGCTATTTTTATGGGTTCTATTTTGCAGGACTTGTTTTGAAGTAGAGAGTTGTGTGAGATATCACATAAACAGATTAAATATGTTCTTGCTCTTGAGAGGTTCTCTAAATTAATGCTCCTTAAAATTGGTGATGCCGGTGTTGGGTGGGTAGTGAATGCTGCCGGTGGTGACGGTTGGGTGGAGTGGTTTTGGTTTTGAGGAAGAAGAAGATGGGGATGGGTTGTGATTTTATTTTTTGATTTGATATGGGAAATGTGATTTGTCCAAAATGCCCCTACCTTGTTTGGAGAAAATAATGAAATTTTTTTACTTTTGGAGTCAACTGACTGTTTTTGTAGTCAAATTGATGAAATCGTCATTTTGGACTTGAGCTGCAATTTTTTGAAGGTTTGGTACTCACGATGTTATAAATAAAAAAGTTTGTGCAAAGTCTACTATTAAATGAAATGTTTGGTACCATGGTTGCAATTTTCTCAAAGAAAGGTTAATGAAGACGACAAAGTATTATATTGATTTTTTTCCCCTTTTTTTTTTTTATTCTCTATAACAAAATTTTGGCATCTTCCTTGAGGATGGTAAGATTCTTCACTAGAGATGTAAATGCTACTGAAATGAAAGATTGTGGACCAAAATGCTCGATTTTTAGGGTCGAGGATCAAAATGCAACATAATTCAAAGATTTGAGACGACCTCTATTTCTCGACAACAAAGTACGGAACCATTCCATTCCAGCTCTTGGTCTAATTCTACGCAGCATGTCTCTGTATTTGTACGCAATCTCTTCCATAAAACCTCGACTGCTAAAAAGCTCAATCAGAATTTCCAATCTTTACACACATCGATAACTCAAATGTCTGATGGAAACGTTTTTCGTTGCAAGCAAACTATTCGATAAAATCCCTGACTGATAAAATTAAAACTCAAACCAGCTTGTTCAATCTTACACACACCAATCGTAGCAATGTTCCCAAGACGTGATCGGACAATCTTTCACTTCAATCAGATAATTTCAAGATGTTGCAACGTGAAAAATTCGGCCACAAACGAGTTGTAAAACTACCCTTGTGCATTATACTCGACTGGGTCGGGTTATGTGGAGCTACCAAGAAGGCTTAGCAAGTCTGATGAAAAGCCATGGTAAATGAAGTGAAACGTAAAGCTAGATTGGTAAAGAAAGAGAAGTGGTTAGAGAGTGTTGGGAAAATAACATATTATAATCACCAAATATTCATTAATAGAGTTCTAGACAATCAAGAACCGCAATGGCAATTTACAAATATCACAATAATCACAATGCTAATTTACTGACTATATTTTCACAATCAAAACTAGAGCTTAAATATTACATAAAGAGATCATAAATAAATACATGGTAACCAAAAATGACAGTAAATAAACTGAAGCTTTCTTCCCTGTAAATAAACTGGAGCTTTCTTCCCTGTTTAATGGCTGAAAATGTTAGGCTCATGAACATCCTCCTACCTTGTAAAATCACCATCCATAAAGAGTCGAGAACCGGCCAAGAACACTCAAGACTCGACTTGGATCATCGATTCAAGAATCTATCAAAATAGTAGAGTTCCTACCACCAAACCGAGTCTAAACCTTGCAAGAAATTAGCAATCACTCAACTACTATTTCAAGCTTGAGTATTGCATAATAATTTCACATCTACAGGCTGCAAGAAGTCGTATTTGGGGTAGACTAAAAAAGGAAGAAGATGAAGCTAACTTTCTGCTCTCTTAAAAAAGGAAAAGGGGCGGTCCAAACAAATAGTGTGAAAGAGAAAAGGGTACAAAACGTATGGGAGAAGCTAACCATTTGAATTTCAAAGTCAATGCCCAAAAAATATCTCATATCATTAGATCTCAACCATTGTTTAAATCTAAGGGCCACAAATGGTCAAGGCCCAATAAGTGTTATTTGAACCCACTTTAAGCCCACAGAGAGGTAAATTTTCGCCCTCCCGAAAATGGGCTGTTGGTAAAAGAACTAATAGCAGTCGCTCACGAAGTTATAGCTGCCAGAAGTGATTTATTCACTTGCATTTCAGAGTTACTGATAGCATCCCTATTTATTCTTGCAGGTACATATAAATTTCGTATAGGTTGGGAAGAGCCGTTTCCCATAATGAGCGGCTACAACTGGATCAAATTCCAGCCGTCATGGAACTGTGCATTCAGGCTGGTGTGGAAAGAGCCCAACAACTTCTCTTTAATACAAGGAGAGCACAATAACAATAAACTCTCTCTTGTAATAGGAGCAAACACTCTCTTCTAAATAAAAGAAAGACTACAAGTATTTAAGAGAAGCTCTCTTCTTTCTCTCCATTTTTCTTTCAAGAATGGAATATGACAAGTAAATGGTTATATGTTCAATATACAGGAGTAAAAAGTAGTGTGAACACCAAATTGCGACTGCATAATATGAACGTCAAAAAGTGGATTTACCACCACCCTAAAAGGTATGCCCTTATGATTCATCTTTTCGAAGTGAAATCATTCCACACAACATTCCTCATTGTTTAGCTTGCATTCTTGTTTTTGAGTAATAATTTTGGGCCTAATAGTTACGTGGTAGCTTATTTTGTTAGTTTCCTTCGTAAAATACACTTGAGGTCCCAAATTAAATTTCATTTTTTTCAAGTGGGTCACTGAACTTAAAACATTGGTACAATTGGCCGGCTAGTTAGAGATGGCAAAAAAACCCGCCCCGCCTAAAAAAAAATAAAAAAATTGAACATAATTTGTTTAAAGAGCCCAACAACTTCTCTTTAATAAAAGGAGAGCACAATAACAATAAACCCTCTTGTAATAGGAGCAAACACTCTCTTCTAAATAAAAGAAAAGACTACAAGTATTTAAGAAAAACTCTCTTCTTTCTCTCCATTTTTCTTTCAAGAACGGAATATGACAAGTAAATGGTTATATGTTCAATATACAGGAGTAAAAAGTAGTGTGAACACCAAATTGCGACTGCATAATATGAACGTCAAAAAGTTGATTTACCACCACCCTAAAAGGTGTGCCCTTATGATTTCATCTTTTCGAAGTGAAATCATTCCACGCAACATTCCTCATTGTTTAGCTTGCATTCTTGTTTTTGAGTAGTAATTTTGGGCCTAATAGTTACGTAGTAGCTTATTTTGTTAGTTTCCTTCGTAAAATACACTTGAGGTCCCAAATTAAATTTCATTTTTTTCAAGTGGGTCGCTTAATTAAAACATTGGTACAATTGGCCGGCTAGTCCGTCCATGTTTGTTAGTTTTAAATAATGGGAAAAGATGACACGACAATTTGTTGTTTCCCACTACGCTTTCAAGTCAGCATTTTTATGTTTTCAAACTGACAAACATGGACAAAACTACCAGATTGTAAGAGAAGTTACAGTTCAGTAAAACTCTAATTTGTGATTATTGGTTGACAGCCCTTGCTTCCCACCCCAATGGAAGTGCTAATTCATGAGCAAATGTGTAATGGTAGCGTGGGAAAAAATGAACAGGTAACGCGGTGCAAGGCATGGTAGCGTGGGAAACAATAAGGTCAGTAGCGATGAGCTTATGTACACGTATGGTGTCAAAATATGAGGGGCGTTTGAAGTCCAAGCAAGGCCATAGGGTGAGGCAATGCCTGGCATTCAAGCACCAGATGACGGATGGACAACATGCTCAACAAGAAGCAACTGTTGACAATCTTATTCTTCCCATGGATGTATGGCATGTTCCCAATTCTCAAGACAGCCTATTGGTCGATGCTTTGAAGAGGTACCACGGAGAGTTGCCTGCAGCAGCTGAATTGCCTTCTCGAGCAGGAGCTCCGGTTAGGACAAAATACAGTGATACAACGTGGGGAGATGCAGTGCCTAGGTTGGATGAGAATTGCTTGAGGGCAGGGGCAGTACAGTGGAGGCAGTGGGGTCACCTGCCCCACAGTAAATTTGAAGATTCAATATTTGGCCCCAATTTTTTTCAAGATTTTCAAAAAAAACTTTGTAGTTTCCAATTTTTGCTTGCCTCCACAAATCTTATCTTCTAGCTACGCCCCTGCTTGAAGGGGTGTGTATATCTCTGAGGAGAAGTAACTCCTAAGGGTTCAATTAAAATTTCAGCTATTCTTGCATAAACCCTATCCCCTCCCAAAATAAAATAAAAAACGTTATATGCTTCCAGGCGATCTTAGCTAATATTTTATACTTGATTAAACAGCAAAACAATCTGCAAGATCTAAAACCACAAGGATAACAACTGTAACGGACAATATTGCGGAGAAATCAATACAGTTTGATAAATAATAACTACAGTATTGAAATTTTAAATCCTTCATAAGATTTGCATGAAATACAAATCATACACGCAGTAAACCAAGGCCAGAGAGAATGATAGTGCCTCTCGAATTTCAGAAATTTGTCCACTAAACAAAACACACACATGATGGTTCCAATCTGCTCATAACATGTAACCCACTCACAGGAAAACCTTGTTAGGAAAGATGATACTTCTCGTGCAGAACTTCTGAATTCTTCATATCAAACCACAGCCATTTCTTACCTGTTTAAAACATAGACGAAATAAAATCCCCTTAGTCAGAAAAAACAGAATCACTTCCATCATATGGTGTGATTTAGCAAAAAGAAAACCTAGAGAGACTCCTGCTTCTACTTCGGCTGAGACTCTTGCTTCGGCTACGGCTTCTGCTGGAACTGCGCCTAGTTGGACTTTTACCTGCCCGTTTCTGGCGCTGAAATTCGGCAAATCAAAATAAAGTGGGAACATAAAAAGCAGAGAAGCAGAACCACACTTGACTCTAGTTCAAAGATTAGATAGCACTAGATAGTATTAAAAAAAAGAAGCTAAAATTTTCTTCATGCACTTGAGAGAGATCAACACATCAACAGAAATCAGAGAGTACGGAGCACCAGCAATGAGATAACATGTAGGAAGTATTTAACCACTAAAAATATTACTTACAGATGGAGTTGGGGACCTGGATCTTGATGGAGATCTGCAAAAGTTCCAGAAACAACCCAATTTAATATCCACTTGTGCCTCTTAACAACTTTGCTCCATGAGCCTTGATGCCACATCCACGTCAGAATGACCATGACCAAAATGCATAAGAGGAAACTTGCAAATATTTTAGCAATTTATGGGGAAAAAGACTTAAAATAGGGAGCAAAATATGTCCACCTAAATAAGGAATCTAATTAAGAAAGAAACAGAACCTCAAATATAAAGCTAACAAATGTTCTTTTAAAGACTGATCAAGATGCCAAAAGAACCAATAAAGAACTTCGATGGTATGCTTTGGTAGCTTAACAGCATTGGCGACAATGAAAATGTTTCCACCGCAGATAGAGGGTGTTTCCATGTTCAAAGGGCAATTCACAGTCCAGCTTTACTCGCAATCCAATATCTTCTTTGTTTCCAATCTAGCACCCATGGACATTTGCGATGCTCATTAGAACACAGACACCAAGAAGGATTCGAAAGCTTCCATCGATAAAACATCATACCTCCACTACCAAAAGATATGTAGGTAATTGAACCATATCCCACCAAGATCCTAATGTGCAATCCCCAAATTGCGCACACAAGCCATATCTAAAAAACAAAGAAGGTGATTCCAATTTGAAAAGAAAAGAATGAACATTATGATTCCTTGATGATACATTTTCAAGCACAATCCAAGAGTGAAATACGGGAGGAAAAGAATCAGAGATAGGGCTACATGAGGGGAGTCTTCAACTACAAATAACTAACGGTATTCATGATTTAAGACATGCTCAGCTTCCAAAAAAGCTCTGACATTTCAGTCAATGGAAAAGGCCTGCTGAAAAATATCAAAGCCACAGGCATTTGTTCAGCTCTTTGTTTATAAGAACTCAAAAAGTAATATACGCACCTTGTTGTTTGTAGAGACAGATTAATGAATAAATCGAATCCTTTTAGCCATTTAGACATGATTGTAAAGGCGTGGTCTCTAAATAAACCGAAATTTAAACATTGATATGTGCCAGTGTTACGAGGATTCGATTTCAGATCCAAAATATCATCTAGAGGTGCGAAATGGACCGTCCCAGTTTTCATGACACTCACCAAAGACCTGGGACAGGCGTGTCCCGCGCAGGCCTCAACCCATCATATTAATTCTATCATCTTTCACATTGGACTCATGAACATGCAGAAAAAGATGAGTCAGCTGGAGTTGGCACTTTGTACACTCTTGAAACATTCCGAGCTCAAGATGAGCCCAACCCACCCTCAGCTCAGTTCATAGACACCCCCAACTCCAATCCAACAAATTTGAAATTCCTCAAAATAAAGAAATGCAGAAACCTGACTAACCCACTAGATGTGATGATACCGACAAGTGGTACCATGCAAGGAACTGCAGTGGAACTACGTTCAAAAGATGTGCAGGATCTGATGGTTGTGAAGCTGGAAGTCTTGAAAAACTAAGCATCAATGGTCAATCAAAAAGCTGAAAATTTTGGGTTCAGGATATTCAAAATGCTGACTAGTAGAAAGGGGACCCAGTAACATATTTGAGCTCCAAAAGTTCATGGAACACACACCAATTCGACAAAACAAAATATTCCACCAAAAATACAGACATATTATCCACCAATAAACTTGGCTTATTCATCTAAAAGCTATGAAGTAAAATAGGGTCATTTCACTTTAACCAGATGAAGATAATTGAAACGCTATGTACAAATCAGATTTGATATGACACTAAAAACAGATTAAAAACAACAGACCTAAAAAATAGAGAGAAATTCAAAATCAACTCATAAAAAATTTAAAACATTCAGAATGAAGAACCCAAGAGAGAGGCGTTGGACATAAAGAAGAAGGAAAGGTCAACGACCAATAAAGAAGCACTCTGATGTAAGTAAATCCTTCAGACAAGAAGTGATGAATTCAATGAAGACGGTTACCTAGATACGGAGCGTGCTTTCGACCCAGAGCGAGACCGAGAAGACACAGACCTTGAACGGCGTGTAGATTTGCCCTTGGGTGACTTGCTGCAAGGAGATTGATAAAGTTCATAAATATATTATTAAAACCAACAAATCCAAAGACAACAATAATGATTTCTTTTTATGCTTGGCCCCCATTTTTTTCCAAAACTCATTATCAATCACACATTTTCCAATAAAATAATTTTACACGTATATCCAAAAATTTTCTTTATTTTTTAACCACACAATCTCCAACAAAACACTATTCCAAAATGCATTTTGGCCCCGAAATGGGACTCAAACAAGGGCCATAATATTTTTCAACCTTTTGCTCCTGCTTCGACTTCGGCTCTGGCTGCGACCATTGCTTCTTCCTCTTGAGCGAGAACGGCTGCGGCTGCGACTTCTGGAGCGGCTTCCATCATATTCCTTCACCTGTCATCAATGAAAGGACGTCGTAAGTAGAGCATGCATAATAAGAAGATAACGTGTATGTGCCATATAATTAAAATATTTTGCAGCATACCCGAACTACGGATCGTGAGAAAGCATTCCGAAACTCAGAATCATCGAGCTTCTTTATCTGTAAATATGGAAAAAAAGTTCCGTGTAGTAGTCAAGTGATAGATGTTCCACATATCCAATCAGACATAAGAATAAACAAGAATTAGTCATTTAGAACAATAAACATTGGAAGAAAAAACAAAAGATAACTTACAGCATATTTCATGTCGTCATAATTTGTATAGTCCACTATTCCCGTCTTTCCTGCAAAACCGAAAGTAACAGATGCTTAAAGAATGCTCAACACACAAAAATAATAAAAAATAATAAAAAAATCCAAAACAGCTCAAAGAAGCCAATTCTAATTTCAAGGTTGCCCAGAACAGAAAAGTTAGTAACAAACTTAGACACAAGACTGTAAACATAAAGGTTCTGACCTTCAGCCTAATTATGCCATAGCGAAAGGAAAATTCAAAACGAACATAAACAGAAGATGATTAAAGAAGTACATGAAAAGCTACACGAAATTATAATACATGGAAACAAGACTCCGAGTGGATGGAGAAAACATATTGATTTAGCGATTGCTCAATTCCATATTAATAAGGAACTATGCTTAGGTTGTTGCTATTGGAAGCAAGATTATTCACCCTTATAGTCAAAGGAGCTTCAGTCACCATAATTTTAATACATAACTTTTTTTATAGGAACTTTTGGACGCTTAAAATATCTACATTACAAACACGAGATCAAAATTTAGCAGTTAACAAATTACAATCCGAAATCAGTATGAACATAGGTGTCGATTCAAGTAGCAACAACTATTTTCTTGATAATTAACTTATTTTGAAAATGGAGCTAAGCCATATAGGCTCCCAGCTGGATCAAAGGATCCAAAAAGAACAATGCCTATACATTGAGATAAAATTCTCCAGAGTTATTTGCTATTGAATATACGAAGATGACATGTCACTAATGTAACGACTCGAGTCTCTATATTCAAGCCGTTACATCATATATATTGTTCGGTTCAGGTGACATCCGCCCACTTAACCCCTCACGAATTTCTATCGCGTCCTCCAATTAGGTACCAAAATTCAACTTAAGTTTTTCATTAGGCAAGGGTCTTGAGTTTGAATCTTGGGGACGCGATATAATTCGTTTTTTTTTGTAATCACTCAGGTCTCTATGCTCGAGCCGTTATATTATACGTCTTGTTCGCTTTAGGTGGACCTATGTTCACTTACCTCCTCACGGATTTTTATCGTGTCCCCCAGAATTCGAATTGGTATCAAGATTAAACTTAAATCTCTTAT
The DNA here is from genome assembly GCA_903798355.1 of Fraxinus baroniana. Taxonomy (NCBI): domain Eukaryota; kingdom Viridiplantae; phylum Streptophyta; class Magnoliopsida; order Lamiales; family Oleaceae; genus Fraxinus; species Fraxinus baroniana. Next base: position 17,234 of record CAIGRO010021250.1, read on the forward strand.
TAGACAGGGGCATTGGGTTCAAATCCTGGATACGCGATAAAAATCTGTAAGCGGATAAGTAAGCATAGGCCCACCCAAAGCGGACAGTATGTATGATATAACGGCTACAACTAGGTTAGTATATAGCAAATTCTCCAACGCAGTAGCACGGGGCAAACCACAATATTACAATCTAGTCCATTACTGTGATATAGCACCACTAAGGAAGTTTCCCAAGCAGCAAGAGGCCTAGAGAACGTTTGGGTGCAACTTACAAGTATGATGGAGGAAAAGTATAATCTCACATACTTTTTTATCTCTCGTGCTTATGAACTCACTTATAAGTTGCACACAAACATGCTCCTAAAGATCAAATATGATTGATAAAACTGCCACTAAACTGGAGAAATAAATCTCATAAGGATATTTCAGCAATACATCGGAATGCCTCAGAAAGATCTACAAATAGTAAAAATCCACACCTTAACGAACAGTCTCATCCTACATTGTTAGTTATCTCTGAAAACTCATCAAGCAGTTTAAAGCAGACGTCAAGACGCCAAGTATAAATAGATTAACTTGATCTTAGTTTCAAAAGTAAGAACAATTGAAAGAGGATCTCAGACAGGGGTCTTCTATTCAAGTGTACATTTGACATGCAGGTACACAAAAATCCCAAAATGGCCAATGGCACACACTATAAGGAGAATGTTGCATGTTAGTCAAATAAAGCAAACCCTAAAAATGTAGTGTTGCCAACAGTAGTAAAAGCTCCATGATGCTTATCCAAAATAGGTAATATAACACCAGTGGGTCCAAGTCATAGTCATAAAGAACAAAACCTGAATAAAATTCACATTCGAATCATGTTATATTGCTTCGAAATTCGAATGGCCTACAGTGCTATATGCAAGCAAATAGAAAACATACGTTTCTTTATGAGCCTAGAACCACTTACTTAACATCTCTTGCCTCCAAACACCTTCATGTCCCCCCACCCCAAAAATACAAGAAGATAAATAAATAAATGTTGATGTTGTATTCAGTTGTCCAAATCCTCCACCAGCTGAAATATTAAAATGAATTGTACATTGCAGAAAAAAAAGATTCCTTGTATCATCTTACCACTCCCCTCGTGGAAAACTTGGGAAAAGCACACATCCCCTGCTCGACGCATGTGATCCTAAATAAGAAACATATGATACCAACATTCAAAAAGTCCGATATCATAAAGCTAGTGAATGTGACTCAAGATAAGTGACAAACTAAGACTTACCTTCAGATCTTGCCAAGAAGCAGAATTGGGCAATCCAGTGACTAACACTGAAGAACAAGGTCAAGTGAGGTAAAGTTGCATGCGCAAAAGATGTGTTTTTTATAGTTATTTTAACCGTCGACAGTCACTCTATGAAATGATATACCCACCTCTATACTCAGAGCGCCTAGATACTCCACCACGAGGACCTCGACTACCACTATTGCTGTTGTAACGATCCGTTGATGATGAGTTACCACGCCCACCATGAGCAAGCTCCACCTGAGTAGATTCAAAGGATAAGCAAATTTAAGNATGACTAGTTTGAAGAGAAGTAAATCGATGACTAACCCGCAGCCGGTGCCCATCAAAATCATAACCATCACGCCCACGAATAGCATCTTCAGCATCACGAGCCTCTTCAAACTGTTGCGACAACTATGATAGATCAAAACGCACACGTATAATGATAGATTTCTCGAAACAGATAAGACTCACCTCCACAAAAGCATAACCAGGAGGCCTAGGTGGAATTTTCAGATCAATATGCGCAATTGGTCCATACTGCAATAAGCATCCCAAATACGGTACAAGACTATAAGCTTTGGAAAATTATAGGTAAAATAAAGTTTGCTTTAAAACTCATTAGAAACCCATAACCAGATAAGCATGTGTTTTTTTGGTGGCTTAATACCCCTTATTCTAGGAGGAGAATGGATACATAATACAGATACGATACAGATACGCTAATAACACTTTTTCGAAAAAAAAATAGGATACATCGATACCTTTTAAAAAATTCAACATAGTTTCACTAATATAAAAAAAAGCATTTATAAAAGAAGCATGATAATAAAAATAAATAAAATACGTCGATACGTTTTAAAAAATTCAACATAATTTCACTAATATAAAAAAAAAATTAATAAAAGTAGCATGATAATAAAAATAAAATAAAATACTAAAGCATTTTATTAATATGGTTTTACATATATTTAATCATTATCTATTTTCTATAATAGAATTAGCCTCCGTTTGATTCTCATTATTGTAGAATGAGAATGAAAAATATAGCCATTATTGAACCCCACACAAGAGATAGAAATTTAAAATTGATGGTTTGATGTGATTGATAACGGTCATATTTTTCATTATAATGAAGAAAAAATGTGGCTCAAACGGACCCTAGGGTTTGAAATATTATATAATTTAATTTTTATAATATTGTTATTAATATTTAATTAAATATAAA
>CAIGRO010021266.1:0-11455 GCA_903798355.1 Fraxinus baroniana
AATAGAATTTTGATAGAAAATGTTCATTGTATGCTTTCAAACTCTGGGTTGACCAAGACCTTTAGGGCTAAAGCTACTAGTTCAACTTGTTTCTTGATTAATTGCTCACCATCCGCTATCATTGATAAAAAAGACACCTGAAAATGTATGGTCTGGTAAATCTTCTTGTTATTCTGATTTGAAGATTTTTGGATGTCCTGCTTATGTTCATATGGATAATGAGAAGTTGAAGTTTAGGTCTAGAAATTGCATTTTTTGGGTATAAATCAAGTGTGAATGGGTATAAATTATAGTGTTCTAAGACAAGAAAAGTGGTGGTTAGTAGAGACATTGTATTTGATGAACTTGCTATAGTTTATGATTCACCTCGTGAGGATTCTGATAAAGCTGGGGAACATAATCATTTAAATCAGGTAGAGCTGAAAATTGGTCTATGGCCAATAAGAGGTTTTAGAACAGTTTACTACATACCAGTCTAGTTCAGAGCTAACAGATAGTAATACTTTACCTACACAACTAGCAACAACGTAGTATTTAATTGCTAAGGATAGACCTCACAAACATATTAGACCTTTATAGAAGTGTAGATAAGCAAATTTAGTAGCTTATGCATTGAGTGTCGCTGACATTGTTGATTTCACTGAGGAGCTTGCTACATATTTAAAGGCAATCGGTTGTAGTGATTCTAGCATATGGTTGATTGCTATGTAGGAGGAGATGTAGTCATTGAATAAAAATAAAACTTAGAATTTGGTGAAATTACCTAAGGATAAAAAGGTTGTTCGTTGCAAGATGGTGTTTAAAAGAAATGAAGGCACTTAATGGATTGAAGTTGTAAGGTATAAATCTAGATTGGTAGCAAAGTGCTACAGTCAAATTTCAGGTGTTGACTTCATCGATGTTTTCTCATCAATTGTGAATCATAATTATATTTGGGCTTTGCTTAGAGTGGTGGCTAAGAATGACTTGGAGCTTAAGCAGATGGATGTGAAGATAACATTCTTACATGGAAAACTTGAGGAGATCATTTACATGCAACAACCAGAGGGTTTCATAGTTTTTGAAAAAGGAAGATTATGTGTCCTTGTTGAAGAAATCCCTGTATAGACTGAACCAGTCAATGAGATAATAGTGTAAAATGTTTGATTCATTCATGACTACTCATTGTTTCATTAAAAGTAATTAGGATAGTTGTGTGTACTTCAGAAAAAGGAAATTGTGGATCGATCACATATTTGTTATTATAAATCATAGCAGCCAAGGATAAAGTAAGAAAGGTGTAATCTCAACTTAGTATAGAGTTTAACATGAAATATTTGGATGCAGCAAAAAGATCCTTGGTGTGGAAATCTTAAGGGATAGGAAGGCTACCATATTGTATTAGAGTCAGAGGGAGTACATTGAGAATGTGATTCAAAGGTTCAACATGATGAATGCTAAGATAGTCAGTACTTCTTTGGCTTCCCACTTTAAATTATCATCTAGCTTGTGTACTCGATCAGATGAAAACATTGATTACATGTCCCGAGTTCCTTATTCCAGTACAGTTAGCTTGCTTATGTATACTATTGTTTGTATAAAACCAAATTTAACTCATGCAGTCAGTGCAATTAGTAGATATATGGAAAATCTTGGCAAGGAACATTTGAAACAGATACTTAAGGGTTCTTCTAATGTTTTTTTACATTTTGGTAAAAACACAGATGGAGTCATTGGGTATGTGGATTCGAATTATGAATGGGATCTTGATAAGAGAAGGTCTTTTACATGATATATGTTTACTTTTGGAGGCCGTGCTATCAAGTGGAAAGTTACTTTGCAGAATACAACAACTTTGTCTACAATAGAGGCAAAGTACATGACCATCACAGAGGCATGTAAGAAAGCTATGTAGTTGAGATGATTGATTGGTGAAATCCGTGAAAACTTGCATATTTCTACTGTGTATTGTGATAGGACGGAGGCTATGTAGTTAAGATGATTGATTGGTGAAATCAGTAAAAATTTGCAGATTTCTACTATGCATTGTGATAGTAAGAGTGTTTTTTTTCTTGACTAAGGATTAAGTGTTTCACGAGAGTACTAAACACATTGATGTGAGGTATCATTTTTTGCATGATACGATTGTTTGTTGTGATATTGTAGTAAACAAAGTTGATACCAAGGATAATCATGTTGATATGATGACAAAACCACTTCTCATTGCTAAATTTGAGCATTGCTTGAACTTAGTTGGTATTTTTCATTGATTTAACCCATTAGGATTTGTTTGGAAAAGGTGGAGTGGTGTTTATTTGAATATGTACTTTTGAATTCTTTGTGTTGGAAGTTGGTTCAACATGGAGATTTCTTGTGGTGTGATCCAAATTCCAAGCGATTTGGTGTTTTGTTGAATAAAAGAAGTTGAATGAGTTTTTGTTTTGTGAGTCATAATTAATAAAAATAAAATTTCATCAAAGATTGAGAGTTTGGTTTAAAAACTGACTTTGAGATGAAGAAAAGTATCTTGAAGGCATGATTACTGAAAGTGGGCGTTATGGCGCTAGCCATCATTGCAGGGCCCCTACAACTGTGATGCAGGCCCTGATGCTAGGGCCATGGCTTGTTGGCACCGAGGCGCCACCGTGACGGGTTTATTCCGATTTTTTTGAATTTTACGTTTTCTTCTTCATCTAAAACTCACAAAAAAAAAAAAAAAAAAAAAGAAAAAAAAAAGGAAATNTGTTAAAAGATAAAAGTCATGCTATATGATGACAACTGTGCCTGAGCAAGGAAAAACTAGCCTAATAATAAGGGTTGATTACTTAAAAGTTGTAAAAGTAATAAAGAATGTAAAACAAAACCCACAAAAAAAAAAAAAAAAAAAGGCTCCTATATATATTCCACATTGTTGTATTTCTATATATACATTTAATAACATCTTGACAATTAGAGAATTTAGACTTCAATTGAGAGTATTGAGATCTTGATATTGTAAACACATTTATTATTGATTATAATGAAATTCTCCTTATTATGTTTTTTTTCCCCATCTTGGGTTTTTATATAAATTGTTGTGTCTTATTTTATTCTTGTTTATTTTATTATTGTCATTATCTTGCGATTAATTCATAACAAAACAAAATATTAAGATTTACAGTCTATTTCAATTTTCCACGGATTAAAAATTGATCTATACTTTTACCTTTATTTGATATGAAATTTATCATTGCTATCAATTTTTACAATATTTCAAGATAGCCTGACAAGCCAAAAAAACCTTGCCCCAGCACCGGCCAAATGTTACCAAACGAGAAACTGCACAAGGTTAGGCATCCTTTAACAATCATGGCTTTTGTTTTTGTCTGTTGATTAAATGAGCTGTAATCTCATTCAAAGTTATGTAGTCATTCTTGACAAAAAATTGTACCCTTTCACACCAATTTCTTCCATTCAAACAAAGTTTAGGTAACATAAATTGACTTTTAATCTCTAGACATAATTCAATTGAAAATAGACAATATTACAATAATATTTGAAAAGCCATGTAACTCATGTTTCGCGTGAATTAATTAACATGACACAAAAACATGTCACTTTGCCTTTCTTTGAAAACATAGCTAAAGAGACAATTTATTTATTTATTTATGCTTTGTCTTTAATGCAACCCATGCCGCAGCACACAAGATTCCTTTTAACTCATCAACATCTTGCATTAAGCAATCTTTTTAAATAAAAAATAAGTGACGGGGCTCTATTAATTATATGTTGTTAGGGACAAATCTCACATCTTATCTAGTTCTTCTCTATTAAAATTTACGAGTCTCAAATTCTTCATAACCTAGTTCAGGACGTGAGATTTAACCCTTGACACTATACAGTGCGAAATAGCCTAGTTTTAAAACCTTAATTCTCAATGAGAAATACAAACTCATCTGTTAAATTTATGTCTTTGAATATCAATACAACTTGTACATCGAAACTTGTCATTTTTTACCGAAGAATTGTAGGGAAATAGCCCATGTTTGGTTTTACTAAAAATCACATTTTTATTAGATTTTCATAAAAATTGATAAAACCCCTATTTGTTTCCCAAAAAATGAGAATTTTTACGGTTGAAATGGTGGTTAGCCGCAATAGTTGACCATTTTGTGGGTGAGTGTGCTCCACTATTTTGAAAAAAGGGTCAAATTTCTTATTTTGTTGTTGAGAGTAGTGGAAACAAACAGGGGCAAAATTAGTGGTTGAAAAATTGATAAAAATTATATATTTGAAGAAATGTGTGATTAAAATTAATTATTAACTTTAATTATAATTTATCAACATTTTTAATTAAACCAAACATGGATATCCTTGTACCTTAGGCTTACACCATGTTTTCTGGCCCCTTTGTGGCCTCGTCCATCCACGTGCATTATAAAAGAATCTGTCGAGTCTTTCCATATCAAAGAATACAATTTTGAATTCAGAAGTCTTGTGGTCTACAGAGTATCGTACTGTATAGCCATATGTATCACTGATTTTCATTACTTTTGAATGGAGAACAATTTTGACGTATTAAAATCAAGAAGATATATTTAGAGCAAGTGGGCTCCTCCATCCAATTGCATTATTATTAACATACAGTATTGTGGTTGCTAGAGAGGCATCCCTAACCACATTGAACCAGCTATGGACAATGGAATCTCCTGTGACATTATCAGCTGGTTCGAGGACGTTTCCGAAAATGCGCCCAGCGTTCAAACACAGACACTTCGTCGGATTCTGCAACTCAATTTTGCTGTGGAGTATCTTAAGAAGTGGATAGGAGAAGTCAGTATTGAAGATATGGAAGATAGTGCATTGGAATCGCTTTACACCTCTTTGGTGCCTCTTGCTTCCCATGCAGATTTTGAACCTTATGTCCAAAGGATTGTTGATGGGGAAAAAGCACCTCTAATCACTGAAGAACCTATCACAACTCTCTCGTTGAGGTCAGTGCTCAAAACCCCTTTGTAAGTCTCAAATGACTGATAGTTTCGTTCGACCCCAAATTATTTGAAAACACATCTTAGTTCGTTATTGTTGTATATGTTTGATGATATACTAATCATGGCGAATAAGTAATTTGTTTAGCGGGAATTGAATTATTTGTTTCTACTTCTCATAAAGCTCTGGAACAACCGAGGGCAGACAGAAGTATGTGCCGTTTACTCGCCATAGCTCCAAGACCACTCTTCAAATTTTCAAGCTTGCAGCAGCTTATAGATCAAGGTTCTCTCTCTCTCTCTCTCTCTCTCTCTCTCTCATGCACCCCTTGTGCGAAAAGCTATGATTGATGGCTAATTAATTGGCCTTCTTGTATGCGGATATCCTCTTTTTTAGGTCGTAGAAAGCCTAATTTTTTCGATGATGGCTAATATCAATTATGTATGCATTATGGTCTTCTGTCCGTCATAAAAAGTCTATTTCGGTGTAGTGAAGGCCTCTTTTGCCATAACTAAGAGCAAAAGCACCATCCAATCACAATAGTTTTTGTTGTCACAACCTTATTTAAAAGCTTAATTTGTAATGGAAAATTAATATTTTTGAGGTTCTTGTTTATACTAGTGTTTCTTAACAGTTTATTCATTTGCTGGTTGTGCTAGAATTTATCCAATAAAGGAGGAAGGAAGAATCCTTGAATTCATATACAGCAGCAAACAGTTCAAGACAAAGAGTGGTATAACAGTAGGAACAGCCACAACTCACTACTTTGCAAGTGAGGAATTCAAGATTAAACAACAAGAGACAAAGTCATACATTTGTAGCCCCGAAGAAGTCATTTCAAGTGGAGACTACAAACAATCCACCTACTGTCATCTCCTTCTCGGCCTATACTTTAACGATCAAGTCGAATTCATAGCCTCCACATTTGCATTCAGTATAATCCAATCATTCAGATCATTTGAGGAGTCTTGGAAAGATATATGCAATGACATCAGGGATGGAACCCTAAGTTCAAAAATCACCATTCCCTCTGTCAGGAAAGCAGTTCTCGATATAATTTCAGTACCCAATCCATCTTTGGCAGAAAGGGTTCAATCCAAATGTGTAGAATTGGAAGAAATGGATTGGTATGGACTGATTCCAAAGCTGTGGCCAAATGCAAAATATGCGTATTCAATAATGACAGGATCTATGCAGCATTATTTTACAAAACTGAGGCATTATGCAGGAGATTTGCCACTGGTGAGTGCTGATTATGGGTCGACAGAGAGTTGGATTGGAGTAAATGTGGATCCTTGCTGTCCGCCAGAGAAAGTCAGTTTCGCTGTCGTGCCCACTTTCTCTTACTTTGAATTCATACCACTTAATAGATCAGAGAATGAAGATGGAAAATCAGTGATTGATGATTTTGTAGAAGATGATCCTGTGCCACTCTCTAATGTCAAGATTGGACAACAATATGAGATTGTTCTGACAACTTTCACAGGTCAGTAAATTAAATTAGATTAATCTCTTTGCTTAAAAGTCAAAACAAGCAAATTCTAAGCAACTTCTAAGGACTTTTTTCCGCGTGAAGAGAGAGAGAAGTTTCTTCTATCTTTTATGCATAGAGAACATGTGGAGTTTCTTCTATCTTTTACACATTTATTGCACGTAGAACTTTTATCAACTTTTCGATCACATATTTTATCAATTTTTATCAAAATTTACTATATTTTTATTAAAAATTTGTCAAACGAGCCCTTAATATCTCACATGCAAGACATTCATTTTTCTAATCAAAGGCCGGGGAAATACCCGATCTTTAAAAATTGGTGGCAACAAAGTTGAATTTATATTCTCTAGTATAGTCATGTTAACCACTTCATCGAAGACCTTAAACGACTAGATAGGAGATGCATTTATTATAATTAACAATTTTTTAGTATTGCCAATTTATTTTTTTTTAGAGTTAAATTATACTCTTTCACTTAGAAATGACTTATAAATAGACATTTTGTGATTGACAAATACAGTAAATAAGTGCCTTTCTATCCTCGTGAACACAATTCTTTTGCCAGTCCTTCTACTTCAGAATATTTCATTTAGGTTTTCAAGATCAACCACTCTTTAGCCAAATGGGAAAATAAATTTTAGCCGTCCAAATATTTAGGCTCTCAAACTTTTGAACAAAATTGTTGTTGTCCTGCATGAATTATCATCTAGTACATCATGGACCACATGCTCATGAACTGTCATGTTGTCATCTTACAACTTGCCAATCTCTATACAATTGATTGATACTAAACTTAAAAAAGTCTTTATCTTTATACAGCATTAGTTTTCAATTGTTTAAAAACCTTTGGATAAGTAGATGAAACTAGAAGTTCCGATACGATACACTCCGTAAAGAGTTGGATGAATGAGATTTAGAAGTTATCGTAATGTCCAAAATAAATTCTAGTTCAGTCTTACGGCCTGTTTGTCTCCCATTTTGGCAGAAGAAATAGAGTTTTGAATAGTATTTTTTGTAGAATGTGTGGTTGAAAAGTAAAGTAATTTTATTAGTTTGTATGTAGTATATTTTATTAAGTGAATATGCATTGGAGATCGTTTACTGTAGCAAACAATGTTTGAGGAAATGGATGACAAACAAGGGCTTAATCAAAAACCCAATTTAGATTTTTAAACAAATGACTCCATTCTTCCTAGAAAAAATAAGTTCTAGCTCGATTTTGTGATTTTTGCTTGTTTGTGGTAATTTTAGGGTCTTTCTCCTGCACTAGCTAAGGTTATAGAGGATTGTACAAATAAGATGCCTAGGATTGAGGATAAATTGTACATGCACTACAGATTTTGCTTGAAAAGACTTTTGAAACATATTTTTAGTTCTTGTGAGATATTTGTCATAGATTATTTCTTTAAATCTCTAACTTCTTCAATGCATGCAGGGCTTTATAGGTATAGATTAGGAGATGTGGTAGAAGTAGTTGGTTTCCACAGAAACACTCCCAAACTCAACTTCATATGCAGGAGAAAGCTAATCTTAACTGTAAATATAGACAAGAATACAGAAAATGACCTTCAACTGGTGGTGGAAAAGGGTTCTAAAATACTAAGAAAAGCTAGAGCCGAGCTAGTCGATTTCACTAGCCACGCTGAGGTCGCAAAACACCCGGGTCATTACATGATTTACTGGGAAATCAAAGGAGAAGTTGAAGAAAGGATTCTTGAAGAATGTTGTAGAGAAATGGATGCTTCATTTGTTGATCATGGATATGTTGTGTCTAGAAGAAGCAATTCCATTGGACCTCTTGAACTTTGCATTGTGGAGAAAGGGACTTTCAAAAAAATTGTGGATAATTTCATAGCAAATGGTGCAGCATTGAGCCAGTTCAAGACCCCTAGGTGCACTTCCAATCAGGTCCTGCTAAGAATTCTCAATCTGTGTACAATTAAAAGATTTCACAGCACAGCTTATGGGCCATAGAATTTCTCAATTTCGATAGTTAACAAACAGATTTCTTTTTGTACTGCAGCTGGTTACGTTTCAAGAATTCTATCTTAGGGACAACAATCAAATTAAGAGATGTATAACGATGTTTTCTGTCTTGGTCAGATCGTGAACTCGGTCTACTCGAGTTCAACATCAAAAAAGAATCGGATTAAGAAATGATGAGTGTTAGTTCAACTATAAAAATCTTCGTATGTGCCAGGAAATACAATCGTGCGCCCTAATCATACTCCTCTTTTTCGAACACGTTGAGTATAGCTTTTCTTCAACTAATGATCTCTTCGTACTCGTTAATTATTCAAATGGGATTGTATAAATTTTGTTTAGCATACTTGACTCTAAAGTTCCCCAACAAAAATCTAAAGTGACAAGGTTGTCACGACCCTGTCACTTACGTGGCGCCCGACTATTGGCATGTTTCTTGTCCTCGATGTCGCTTCTAAAAACAATCGAAATGAACTTAATCATAGAATTGTATAAAGACACAATTAACCTTTGTTGCATAGATTGAAAAGACACAATGTTAACATCCCACTACAAGATATCGACAAGCATACAGTCCACTTGCCTCTTAAATTATTAAACATGTAAAATATGACATCTTATGGACAAAAATGAAATTAAGACATGTATAACGATGTTTTCGATCTATGCGAGGTCAACTTCAAAAAAAGAATCAAATTAATTAATGATTTGTATTAGTTCGACTTTAAAAGTTTTGGCATTTACCGTGAATTTAATTATTGTATTTTCCATAATCAAATTGAGATAATTTGGATATTTTATAAATAATAATATCTTTTCATTGATGGAAAAATATTTAATCGAAAGCTAACCGTCTCGTCCCAATCAACTGGATCCACGCTTTCTCGAAGGATGCATAATACGTTATGATTATACTGAGTTAAGAGTCTAATAGTTCTAGTTAGAAAGTTGATATTTTATAAATAATAATATCTTGTCATTGATGGAGAAATTACACTCTCTTATAAATTAGAAATTAATAAGAATTGACAAATGATATATGTCCCATCACATACACTATAGTATCTAGAAAACGCTCTTATAAATAATTAATTAAATATTCAATATCTTGTACACTTTACCTAACATAAACTCGTAGAAACCTATACCAAAACAGCAGAGGATTTTTACTCATTATTGGGTAATTTCTATTTGTAGTCACTAAATTTTCACTAAATCTTATTTGTGTCACTCTACGTCAATTAAGTTTTTGATCGAATCCCTAAACTTTAGAATTTTGTTTTAAATTACACTGCACGGTAATATGCCGTCTCCCAAATGATGAAAATTGATTAATTGACGACCACACAGCAATGGATCTTTCACGTAATTACTGTGTGATATGCTAATTTACCACCACTCCACGTCGTAAAATTTTAAAGTAATTCTTAACATTTTAGTATGAAGACAACTCCATACTTCTTCGCATCTAGGCGATTATGGGAAAACTCAATCATAGTATGATTGTCAACTAGGCATATTTCGTCAACAATAGGCGATGAAATGCGACACGGCAGTGAAATTTGAAATCAAATTGAATTCCACTTATCCAACTATGACAAATTAAGGTTCCATGTTTCAATTGAGATTTGAAGGAAAGTAGGTGAAGTTCAAACCAACCCCCAAACTATTGCAAAGGAGTTAAAGGACAAAGTGTTGGTGAAATTATTGAAAAGGTAGAGTTCAAGGACAAGAAGTGTTGGAGGAAATTATAATCTTTTTGACCAATGCAAAGGCAATGTGTTCCACAACAAATAACAATAAAACGTACAGTCGACATCATAATCAAGCAATTCCTAATCATTGATTTTGCTAATCTAAATATTAATAGATAATTGGGTGGTCTTCTAATCGCAGTGCTGCCGCTTGACACTCAAAAAATAATTGTCTTTGGGATTAGTCGGACTGTTCCATAACAAAAATGCAGCTACTAGCAAACAAACAATTATGTTGAAAGTGACATTTTCTTCTTCTTCTTCTTCTTCTTCTTCTTCTTCTTCTTCTTCTTCTTCTTCCTTCTCTCTTTTTTTTTTTTTTCAACGAAATGTTTCACTTGTAGCTATTTACGTGTACGTGGACCGACGCACGTCGTTGAAATAAAATAGGTTTTAAAAGAAAAAAAAAAATCCATGTTCAAAACTGATAAATTAATATCAAGGGACAAAACACATTTTTTAGTATCACTTTGAAATCTCGTAGATAATGCTGAAAAATGCCTTCTCAATTATTTATTACTGCTGAAAAATGCTGAAGTCTCGTGATTAGTAGTGAAAACTACTGATAGCCGTCCTACGTGACATACATGCGACTGTTTGTTATTTGATATATGAAGCAATAAAAAACTACTACATTAATTAATCAAAGAACAAACTGTCACAAGTATGTCACGTAAAACGATTAGCATTAGTCTTTACTATGAATAACATCATTCTTTATTATTGTATGGATTAGTTTCACTAGTTGTATACAGAACAAAATTAGAAATGGTTAGCAATTTTTAGCTCCAAACCGGCAGATGAACCACTTGAGCTAAAGGACACTTGATCTAGATTGATGGCTAGTTAGCAATCACTCACGATATTTAGTGGTGGCAATAGACTCGTCGGCTCGACTGCTCGGCTCGTAAAAAACGAGCCCGAGCTCAGCTCGTTTTTTATGAGCGGCTCGTCTAAATTTTTTTATTTATTTTTAGAAGGATAGTTAAAAACACTTATTGATTGCCCTTTTTTTTTTTTAATTAAGCCACATGGGTGGAATATTATGTTAATAATGAAAATAAACCATTATACAGATTTCGGAGTGGTTCGGTCCAAGTTTGGTACACATTAAAATTTTCATTCTTATTCTTCTACTTATTTTCAACCACATATTCTTCAGTAAAAAAATATTTTCCATCACATCAATAACTTTTCCTTCTTTTTCAACCACGCATTCTCCATCAATCTACTATTTCAGAATATATTCTTCCAAAATAATGTGGCTCAAACGATT